>JAPMOQ010058285.1:932708-997251 GCA_026543055.1 Argiope trifasciata | reverse complement strand
TATAAAAATTATTATTATTTGAATTCTGAATTGTTTAATAATGAATTAATTTACATTTAAGATTTTTCTTGACAATGAGATCTGCTAGTGAACTACAGACGATAAAATATATGTATGAAGAATCGATAAAAAAAAGTAAGATAAAAAACATAATTACAAAATTTTCTCGAATGATGAATTTAGAATCTAAATAATATAAAAATAATTTACGTGGTTTTTGATTTTTTTAATTTAACTTATTTTCAATTCAGCAAAAAATTATCTTAATTCATAGGGAATCGATTAATTAGAAAAAAAATGAAAAAAAGTATTGTTTTTACTTGAAATTAGAGAAAAATATATGAATTACATGTTTAGCTAATCCAAAGAAATTTTTACTAGATAAATGACTGATCATGTTGAAATTAGAACTGAAATTCAATACTTTACTATCTCTGCCTTCTGATAAAGCTAAAGGTTATTCTATGTTATTCAATTTCTACTCTTCGTTCACACTGTACTATTTATTTATTTATATATCTTGTTCAATTTTCAATCGTTAATAAATACTTTTTTATTCATCCACTCAAGTTTAAACAAATTTTTAGAGCTTGTATTAGCATTAAATGTCATCCAGTACAATTTTTTTTGCAATATTAATTCATTAATTAAATATGGTTAATTTTTAATGCTTCAAATAGAGGTTTAGCAGTTAATCATCAAAACTGAAATCAATTCAGGCAGTAGCACAATAGATAAAATGCAAAGATTTCAGTATTTTTCAAGTGAAGGTGAATAATACGAGTTCAATTCTTGTGAAAATCAATAATTTTTTTAACAATATTGTTTTTGATAACTATTTTATAAAAAGCAGCAAAAATAAAAATGTTCTTTGTTGACCTAAGTAGGAATTGAATTAAAATATTTTTTTTATATTGCTTGTTTTTATTTTAAATAAATATGTGTAAAAATTATGAATATAAGATGTGCAGGAAAAAAAAGACAGTTCTCTCGAGTTAGATATCCGAATGAATTATTTCTTAAAAATCGCCGAATTTTTAAATAGGAGGAGCCTTTTTAGCAATATTGATGGATTCAGTAAATCATTTCATGTGTTTTCAAGATATAATACTTCATAGCGTTTTTAAAAATGAGGAGTTTAATATTTAAATTACGTTTTAGAAATCAAATATTTTTAATTGTTTTGGAAATGTACTGATAGAAATCTTTTGCAACAAAAGCTACCTCTAATAAAAGCATATGATTTCCAGCTAGTACGTATTATATGCAGAGCGCAGCTATTAAATCAGCTTTTTGAATTAAATTTTGAGAAACATTAATTAACAATAAAGATCGTGTTTATTCCCATCGTTGATTCTTATTTAGCATTTCAATTAAAACAAGAAGATATATTCAATTACATCTTCTTGATTACAGATGTGTCAATAAGAGCTCACAAATTATTGTTTGGGACCTGAAAAAATTGAAATAAATGATGGAATTGGAAAGGCTAATGCAAAATTCTTAGTTTTTATTCTTAAAATATTTCGTGGAAAATGATTTAATACTTTTCATTCAATTAAATCAATCGTTAGAAATGATATTACACTCAAATACGCTCAAAAATTATAATAAAACATTAAATAAAAAGTTTTTTTTTTTTTTTGCATTGAATATCAAAATTTGAACATTGCTGTTTGTTGAATCTTCATTATGACATTGTATATACCAAATTTTATTACAGTAAATGCTATAGATTTGTCTGGATACTGCAGATATGCATGCATATACATATCTGCATATATTCTTTTTTATAAGCATAAATAACACAAATTAATATTAATTCTTAATATGTAACATCAACAAAAATTTATTTTCCTTATCTCTTATTATTTCCACGGGCAGTATTAATACTTCTTGCACTACAGTAGTATATAAATTTTTATTATCACAATTATGAATATTAATATATATGCATTTGCCAGAAAATATCTGCGTACAAACGCACAGTAAACATTCTGAGAGAATATTACATTATTATATCAGTATATAATACAAAACTTGTTTTCATCAGAGAATATTGCTTTTTTCCTAAACCCACTAAACTCAGAAGGTTTATTTACATACTCATGGGCAAAATTTAAACATATTTGCTTACTGACAGTTGAAATGTGTAGTTTTCTACAAGCTACACTGTCATCATTGTCAGTCGGTTGCAGTATTTTCAAGTATTTTTCGTATCATCAAGAGATTTTGTAATTATCTTCTAATATCAATTGCAATTTGAGATGCAGTAATCTTTGGATTTAAAGGTACATAATTTCAGGATGTATTTCTTTTAATAGTAAAATCAGTTTAGATGGACGGCCACTACGAGGATTTGAGATAACAGATTTTGATTATTTGTAATTTTTGATCATTTTTTTGGATAGAAAAAGGAGTTCTTTCAACTCTCTCGCGAATTGCTCGAAGAGTTTAGCCTTCATTTCTTAGTCTTAAGAGGATTTTTGTTTCGTCCGGAGTAATCTCTTTTTCGTTTGAATCCATTTTAAATCAAACGCTAAATAAAATCTAAATATTTGTTCGTAAGAGTCTGTCATATCAACACAACCATGTTTTTAAAAAATTCTATTTGTTGTATTTCCAGCACATTTAAAATAAATAAGTAGTGAAAAATTATTGCTGACGATATTTTAGTTTTCATACGGGCTAAAAAATGAAGATTTGTTTGCAAACATCATTTAATTTGCACCTGTATGTAAAATTTTTCCGAGTTATTTTTTTAAATTTTATATAATTTAATTAATTTTTTTGCAAAATTTTTTAGAGTTCCGTCAAGTTTTTAAGTAATTTTATATCATTATTAGTATCACTTTAAAATAATGTGCGTTATATTTCTGAAATTGTTATTGATATTTAATAAAAGGTTCAAGAAATATCTTAAATAAAAATTAAATTAATAGTCATTATATTGGGGTGTTTTGTTGACCTTTGATTGCTTATTGTGTATTTTTATACAGACATTTTCTGATAAGTTTATTACATATTTCATCACTTCTTTAAAAAAATTCATTCTTCTAGACCATTTAGATTAGAATCTCATCCAATAATCATGAAATAAATAATAATTTTTTTAATCCTTGTAGTAACTTTATATTAATTTACCACCAATAAATTTTTAATGAAATAAAAACTCTTACTTACCTTTTCTGTTAGGACGCTCAGAGAATCGAATAAATATCTTTCAACTCTTCACCTTCTGTGAGAAAATAAAATAGCATGATCTTGATTTATTCATGAATTAAAACGTAAAATTTCCGAGGTATCAGCACAAACGATTTCAGTCGATAGGTAAGCAGTTTCAGATCCTACTAAGCACAGAGTTAATTATCTTAGATGCCGAGTGCGATAGTCAATAAGACTAAACACAAGAGAAGACTTATTTCGAAATTCGGTCTAGTTTAATGTCGGCTGGTGAAAAATAATACTTTTTGCATATCGGTTCAAGACGGGTCATATTATCTAAGCACGTGTAGGCATTACAAGTTTTCTACTGAAGACGGGATTTCAGAAATTTGGAATATTAGGATTTTTTCAGGATTTTTCTTTTTTGTAATATTTTTTACACATTTAAATAACATGTTTTAATTCTGTCAATATGGAATTTGCTAACTGATTTTATTTACATTTCCAAGTGAAATTGCTTTAGAACTTTGTAATTGTTTTAAATGCATCGGCATTAATATTTGAATATTTACTCCTAAATCGGTCTATTACCTTTGTTGAATTTTGATTCGTAACTGAAGATGGCATCCATTGTAATTTGAGGAAAAAATATCTGGTGATATAATATTCAAAAGTAATAAAAAGTCTGAACATGTGGGAATAATTATAACAATATTTTTTTTACATACTTAAATCATTATTATTGCTTGCACTTTATTAAAAGTAAGCTCCTAAAACTGTGTTTATTAACGTGTATATATATTTTTTAAATAATTTTAGGTATTTACCTTCTAAATTTCATGAGATATTCTATATATCAAGAATTAGGTCTCGGTTTCGAAATACAATGGCTCCATTTTCGAAACCCAATACCAGTGAAGAAACACTATGTATCTGGATGTGATACATTCTAAATAACATACCGCTGGCGCTAAGCGAACGATACTAGCTCAGGAGTCATCTTCGTTACTTGGATGGATTTCAAAATTACTAGGTACGCTCCAAAAAAGTTTTTTCGGAATATCCAAATGTGGCATTGATATAATTAAGCCAATTTCAAACTGCGTTGTCGATTCTTTCTGACAGTTGAATGTTTTAGTTTGCAAAGTCCTATACGATTTCGCCACATATTTCCAGAATCTGCGTTGTATGAAGAACATTTATAAATTCTCGTGCTATTTGATTAGAAACTTTATATAAAGGAAAATGTTGTGACATTTAGGAAATCATAAATAATTTTTTCTCAAACGCATAATCGAATAAAACATATTAATAAGGATTAAAGAAAGAATCACAAGAATAAATAAAAGATGTCTAATAAATTAGCACAAATATAATGAAAAACTTTTTTTAAAAATAACATGGCTTAAATTCTAAACTCTTTTTTATAAATGTACCTTTATATGCTTTCAAAAATGCTCTATTTTAACTCTTACTAGTCCTTATGTACCAAAAAAATGAAATTGAATAACTTCTCTTGGATTGTTTGAAATTCTGAATTCAAAAGGCTGATATCTGAAATAAACCCTATCTTAAATGTTATCACCTTGATTACCGTGAAGATCATCGGTTACTGATTAACCCATATAAATTAACCTTGGTAGTCAATGTATCAATCAATGTTTCAAAGTTTTGCTCCGAAAACGTGATTTAATAAATGTCAGATGCAGACAAGACTTATTAGCCAGGTCATGGGACATTGAAGCTTTTGCTGTTAACATTTCCATTAATAGATTTCGAAAAAAGAAAGAATTGATTTCTAAAACGAGCATCAGTGTTATTCTTTTTATTAACGTTTAAATTTCAAATACTAAAAAAAAACCATCAAACGATTCTCAATACAATGATTTCACTGAGTATTTTCCTCCTATATAAACATTGGGAACTTTTTTTATAAATAATTTTGAGTATCTAAATCGAGTGAACTGTCTTTTTTGCCTTGTATAATCTATATTCATAATTTTAGCTTTTAAAAAATTTAAAAGAAATCTATTTATAAAGTAGATTTTCATTTGGCACAGATAATAGAAAGAGATAATAAAGTACTGAATTTCAGTTTCACCGTGATTCTTCTTTTTCTTCATATTGATTTCGTTTGATGATATAGGCAAAAGAGAGCAATAAATGTTTCGATCTCTTTATTTCATCATTTTTTATTTTCTCAAACTCTGCTTAATTCATCATGTTTAAAAATAGCAACTTGTATCAATTTAATTCATGCACACGCATGGATAATTTTCTTTATTAGTTGTTTACCCAGAAACAGTTATTTGACTGTCAATTTTAAAGCATGAAATTAATAGTGAACTTACTTGTAATAGATTCTGATTAAAACAATACTCTAATACTAACTTCATGACGGAATACAGAGTTTTGATAAAAACATGCTTTAAAGTAAGAAATTGGGATTATTATTAAATGACAAGAATTAAAACCTACACTACTGGTTAAAAAATATTGTAAGCCCGCGATATTTCTCGTTCGCCGAAAGAAAAGCTCCCTAATCATTTGAAGCAATACATTTTTATGCCAATATGATAAATTCGTCTAAAGGCAAGTTATAATAAAATTATTGAATATAAAAAAGGAATTTAATCTCTATGAGACGCAAAACAGTCAACTTGCTGTAGTCGCACCGATGAGCAATTCTAACACCTGAAATATATTCTTCATTCATTAAAAGAATAGCATAGCACTTCTTGCGAGGTAATTATCACATTTTAAAAGGAAATGAACAGTTTAAATTGAAAAGCAATGTACAGCGAACGCATTTTGACAATGCAACAATCTAAATGAAATCCTTCGCAGTCGGGGCGATTTTATAATAAACTACTGGGATGCCACAATCTTCGCAGAATGCCTCACAGTGGATGACGAAATAGCTTGAAATTTCTCCAACACAATTATACTAGAAAATATCATTTTAAATGAAAAAATCTTACTTTTGGAGGGCTTATTCCTGAAAAAAAAAAAAAAAAAAAAAACACGAAAAATTTGAAGCTCATTACTTTTGGCCAGTAATAAATGTATAGTCATTATTTACGAATTCATAATTTAGATTTCTAAAAGTAATCAAAGAGAACATTTTTTAAATGATACAATTTTATAAATAGAGCAGAAGTTTTTTTTAATCGATATATAATAGTTTGTGTCGTGGAAGGGTTTTAGGTTCCATTATAGCATCTCCTACATATTGTATGAGAAGAAAATTCCATTACTTTAGGGTTTTTTTTCTTTTGTGGACCGCAATGAACATCAAAAGAATCTAAGACTAAAAATTAGCAATGAATAAAGCAAAAATAATGAAAATGATGTATCAGTAAATCAGTAACTTGAAATATGTCTATTTTTTAGGGAAAATTCGGGTCAAATCGCAGTAGTGTGAGTGCAAAATAACATGATTAAAAGTCAAATAAAACTTTGATTACATAAAAATTTAAATGAAAATCACAATTATAATGAATTTTATTTCGATTTTTTTAAAGTTGTAATTCCTGCTTCACTGATTTTTCGTTTGACTTTCAGATTTTTAATAAAAGCACTTTCTTTTCAGTATCTCATAAAAGCGTTTTCCGCAATTAATTTAGTATTCCATGTATTTTATTTCTGAATCACTTGTTTCTGGGCATTTTCATTTTCTTGTAAATAAAGAAAACAAAGAATGGGCAGTAATAATTGAAAATTTGATTTTGAATTTTTCAATCATCGTTATAATGAAAAGCATGCATTTCTCTCAAACCATACTTGATCAATTTATCATTTAGCCCTTTCACATTAAAATAAGCGAATTTTTTTTGTCATATACATATTACCCTTAATATTTCAAAAACATCCGATATTTATTGATAAGACATTTTCTATACATTTTTTGACACAAAAATGCTTGAAAGCGGTTTATGGAAAAATAAATTATCAAGTTTAGTATCCATTTACTATTTTGGGGGATCGAGGCTTTAGCCAAGAAAAATGATTTCAAAAATTTGATTTTCTTTATTAAAAATTTATTAGTAAAGAAAAATCGGTATTATTTCAAAGCACAGATTTAACAAAATTAGATTTCTTAATGGATGAAGATTTCTGTTGTACGATCATATTTACTGAGCCGTTTACATTATGGATGAACTTTCCTACATTACATTTTTTTATAACAGATTGTATATCTTATGAAATAACTAAACAAATTTTTGCTTTTTTTAATGAAGAATAGTATTGAAATAATTGTATGGAAATTTCTTTCAACTCTAAGCATTTGCATAAGTTTCAAAAAATACAAAAAATTCTCTACTGAAATATTTCCCTTGTAATGAAAACGTTTGATCTGTGCAAATCCGTTTCTCCTTAACAACTCAAGTACACATAAAGCTTGGTTCTAATATTAGCAGCATCATTGTTAATCATGTCATTGATAGAGAATGATAGTCGAAGGCAAGGAAAACGGATGCTTTCGATAACAAAATTTAAAACTTGGAAAGTACAAATGTACACCACACGAAGCAATGAAACTAGACAATTCGGTGGATTTGACGTCTCCTTTACTTGGAAAATAAACATTGACAACCTCCCATGAAAAATTCAATTCCATACTACAGTGAAAAGCAGGGAACTGTAAACTAAAAAAATTCGTTTACCTCTTCTGTCTTATTGTATCAACATTTTAAAAACATTCTCAAATAATTGCTCTCATTGTTTTGTAACCGAGGGTACAACTGAGTAAAATTTATTTTAACACTTGGCATGCGGGCAACGTATTTTTACGTTTTTTGCAGTCTGTCATTGGAGCGCGGGTCACGTAAAAATACGTATTGACGAACTTTCACGAAAAAACGCCCACTGCACGCGTAATTTGGCGGCGAAATACACCCGCAAGCCAAGTGCTAAATGTCCTAAGCAAAATGCTCGGTACTGGCAATTGTAGATCCGAAATCAGATTCTCCATTTAAAATGCCTGGAAAATAGAGAATGCCGTATGGCAATTTGCCTTTATTATTTCATTAGAATATAAAAGAAAATTTATAAAGATTTTAATGTCTACATCATACTGAATCGGTACGCTTTCATGTGTATTATCAACCAAGAAGGCATGCAATTGGGGGACCGAGGACCGCAAATGCTAAAAAGAAAATCAGGTAAAGATAAGCAGTTTTTTTTTTGGTCAACTTGTTAGGAAATTGTTTAAATGGTGGCGTATAATATTGAAGTTTATACATCATTAAACCAAGCTTACTTCCAAGCATATGTCTGTACAAAAATACTAGATAGATTTTGCGAGGTACTAAATGCATTGCATTTTATAAGCAAGTTTAATAACCGATGATCAGAAATGATAAATTGCAATTATAAGCAATTATATGCGAAATCCTTGATTACCTCGATAAAAATTCTCGTCTATTGAAAAACAAATGAACCCAAATCCTGGTTGTGCAGGAGAAAAGGTAGAAAAGTTTGTTACGCTACCTACAGAATGAATGTTTTAGATTTTCTCTACTGGAGCAAAGAGTTTGACCAGATGAAAGGTATCCTATGGTTTACGAAGAATTATAGAGTATTTATTACAGAGCTAAAATCTTTCATTTTTTGTCTACCTATAGATATTTCCTTCTACAAGTATACAGCAGTGTTAAAAATTTACCTGCATTGTAACGAGAATTCGAATCTATAGTGCTGGAGGTAATTTTTCCACGGGACAGATGGAAGGAGGGTTAGAATTCACAACACATGATGAGGCGAATACATTTATCAAATTGAACAATTAACAGATAATGCTGCCTAGTGCATCTGGTATTAATACCGAAAGAGCTTGCGTGAAATGGACCTCAGAAGCCAATAGAAATATAGATTCCATACATCCCGTTTCTGAGAAAGCTTGCAATACTCGAGCATAGTAGATTCTCGGATTTTATAATATCGCATTTCAATACACACGCAAGAACGTCCAATGAATTTTCGAGCATATTTTCTCGACATGTTGAGCATCCATGACATGCGTTAATGTAAACAAATTTGTTAATGAAAGAGCATCTGCAGCTGACCCAATTCAGCCTCAGAATTGCAGAAGTTTATTCACGAAATTAAGTAGTTTCTCGGCAAAGAGCGTTCAGAAACCCATTCCAGAGAATGATGTGACACATTTCCTATTACATGGCAAATTGCAAAATTCAAAGAATATCAATAATTTAGTCCAAGGAAAGCAGGCATTTAGTGCATTTTGTTTACGATTGTAAAACAAAGGCAGCTTTTATTTGCAAACAAATACAGATAAGGAATGCATTCGGGCAACATTTAACACAACAAATTTAAATTAAAGATTTGTCATATTACAGTTATTCATGCTAGATAATTAAAAACTAAACCGCATTATTTTGGGTACAAATTAAATAGAGTTTAAATAAATACAGAATCAAGATTTTACATTTAAATTTTGCTAAGAAACAAGTTTAAAAATTTGCTGGGTAAAACAAGTTCACATAATACAAAATCGGATAAATTAAACTAGTCTATAAATTCACCAGAAAAATTTAAGTAAGCAGACAATTTTAAGACGACTAACAAGTGAATTAAAATTGTTAAGGTGATGGCATTTATTTGGTAAATGAATAGCGAAGTAAATGTCAAAATTTAATAAAAAGACTTCAAGAAACTAGACTTGTTACAATTAAATATGAAAATGTAAATGTCATCGGTTAGAGAAAGATATTGAAGAATGGAGAAAATGGGTAAACGAATTTGAGAATAATCAGCAACTGAATTTTAATAAGCATGATATTGGCACCGAATGCCACCAACTGAAATATCAATTGATGCAAAGAATTAATGAATTTCACTTAGTTATAAACAGGAAATGAAATTTGAATAAAACCCTTCGAGAGATCTTGTTGCATATTTAAAAGTTAAATACCGGATTTTTCATTGGAGATACGTAAATATTAGATGGAATAAATCGAAATTTAAACTAATTTATAAAAGCAGGTGTATTGACAAATGATTGCGAAACCTTATATTTTGACAAATAACCACACCAAATTATGAAGAATCTAGTTTATTAGTGAAAACATTTCAAATTTACAATGGACGAAATTTATTCATAATTTTTGAAGTACAATGAGATATTTTTGAATTATTACATTCCACATAAATTCAAATGAGATAACATTAAACTTTTAGTTAACAAATTGGATTTTCATGGTTAAACATTTTACAGAAAGAAAACCAACACGAGAGCATAGAATACCAAAATTTTAAAAGTTACAAGACAATCTAGGTATAAGCGACAGTTAAACAAAGATACATTGGCAGGAAGAGACTCCTTTTTAAGGAGTCATGATATAAAAACCCCATTTCAATTCACGTGAATGATGTACATAAAGATGGTTAAACCATTAAATTTTGCATTTTTCAAAAGTTAATATAGCATTTCAAGATATTTCATTAAAATTTACCATGCACGAATTTTCTGTAATTTCCTGCGTAATAACAAATTTAATATGCATTTAAGTTGCACTCCATTTAAGGAAAGTAAACCTGAATTTAACTTGGAGTGTTTGTCCTCCATGTTTCTAGATCTGATGGACATAAGCCGTTTAAGTAGAAGTTCCGACTACAATTAAAAAGACACGTATACTATGCAATACATAAAGCGATATAATTTTCGAAATATATACAAATTTATGAAAGCTTAGAATTTTACCAATTTTCAAATTACATTTCTCATGCAAAACTGCGATTTAAGTACACATCCAGAAATTGGGAATTATAAAATACAAAAACCATTTTAACCAACCATTCTGACATGTAAAACATCTAATCCACTATTAAAGATTTAAATAAATACGATTTGCAATATTCATATAAGAACTTGGATGCTGTATAATTTAAATGCAAAATTGGTCTATTTGAGCAAGAAAAAATGCTCATCTTTATTAGATTATAATCATGGCTTCAAGTTTGATAAATTCAAGTACAGAAAAAAGATTTTTTACCTTTAAATTACTTGTAACTTCTACATACATTAAACTTAACCTTCATGGAATAACTAATGAAGGAATACATTCCTTAGCTAAAGAACCTCGTTACATAAAACTTAAGTACATTTTCTTGCCAAATCCTAAAATAATTCGAATCATTATAAAGTTATACAAGCAAAACTCAATTCTTATAAAGTCGGTACCACACGCTGATAACTAATTAAAGACGTTTATACATATAAAAATTATTCATACTTTTAAACTGAATTTACAAGATAAAATGACATTATCCAAGGTATTTATTAAAATACTATAACTAATTAACATTGCTATTTAAGACTGGATGGTGCATTTTGTAAATAAAATCGACTTTAATTTTATAATTATGACAGACTTTCTAAGGCAAAAGCGTGGACATTCTATTTCCTGGATAAATTAAACTCCTTGTCATTAAAAGTTTCCGCTTCTTTGTAAATTAAATAGGAATTTCCTTAAGTTTTTAGAGGGCCACTTCTGTACAAACATAAATTTCAACTGAATTCGACAGATCCCAAGCAAAAAATCTAATACCGTTTCAATTTCCTTCTTGAAAACGCGATTACTCTGATCTGAAGGAACATTAAAATTTTTGGATGGACAAACATGAACCTTCAGAGCGAAAGAAT
The DNA here is from genome assembly GCA_026543055.1 of Argiope trifasciata. Lineage (NCBI taxonomy): Eukaryota > Metazoa > Arthropoda > Arachnida > Araneae > Araneidae > Argiope > Argiope trifasciata. The sequence goes on along the minus strand of JAPMOQ010058285.1, from coordinate 985,421 downwards.
ATCGACGGCTAATGGGTGAACTAAGCGAATACCGAGAGAATATAGACACTATAGGATATGGGGTACCATTCGACAATATTAATCTTGATTGGGACAGTACATATAAAAGGTAGTTATTTAATTAGTATTACTATGGCTCGAATGGATGCAATTACCATCCTTCATATTTTCATTACGAGAAAAATAAACATTAAACTTGAGCGAAAGATAAGCTGTAAAGGGAATTGGTTATGTATTTTTTTTTAAGATACATTTTGCTGGAAGATTCCATTATACAATCTGTATAAAAAGGGATATTGCGATGGTCTTCATGTTGCCAGCTACGGTGACACTTTTTTCCTATAAAATTCATAATTGACTTAAAGATTCAAGCAAAACCAATGGAAATTTCAAAGCGCTTGCCTCAATTGCCAGAGAAACGCGTTATTCGATAATTTTAAATAATCGATGCCGTTAATTCTCAAAAGGCAGATATTACAGAGACTAGATGCTTTTAGTAGTTATTTTCCCTATCGGCATTGCGTTTGTTCAAATCTACACGCCTATTTACGGTAGGACTTCATATTGTTAAGTATTTTGACTTCGATGGTGATCAGGCATCAATGTCTAAAATACCACAAATTTCTATAATTGTCAGGTGACTGGCTAGCACAGTCATTGACAATCTTTCACGAGCTAGTTTCGAAACCAACGAGCATTAAAATAATTAAATTTAAATTACATTAAGTGTAAAATTTCTAGAAAATTTAAATTCATCATTATAAATTCTCAACATGCTCCGTTAGAATTTACACCGAGATATTCGATACCAATTGCCAAGCCGTAAAAACTGCCATCTCATTTAAAAAAATTTCGTAAAGGTTTAAATTCTGATGCATATTACAATTCCATGGTTTTGCTTGATGCGAGGCACTAGCTCCACTTTTTTTTATGAACCTCTTTAAATGGAAACCTCATTAAGTTCTTAAATTTAAAATTTAAGACTGATCTAAATACTTTAATTTCACCGAACTTTAATGCTCAATGCCTGACTGTACGAGCTAGGAATTGAAACTAGGATATTGGGGATGATTAAGATTTTAAAAACTATGTTCAGAAACTGAAATTATTAAATTCTAAAGTATGTACGATCTAGTTATTTCAAAGAAAGGCTTACTAGTTAAGGTAAAACTACAGTGAAGCACAAGGCAAAATTTTATTTAATCGAACCGACTTTGCATTTTCTAAAAAAGTCTTCAAGATTATAGCAGGATGATGTGAAGTATTTCAACGCGATAAAACAAGATTTGAATTTAAATCTTCATTCTTTTAATATAACTATCAACCAGACAAGTTCCGTCTTTGGAAATGTACCGTCATTATTATAAACTGGAGTCCTGCGCAGATTTTACATACAGTTTAGATGTAGTGGAACCAGTACATATTTAATCCATTTTAGATTTAATAAGGAACTCAATAGTTATTTCGATATTAAGATTCTTACTGCTTCACCTATATTTGAAATTAATGTTTAGAATTATTTTACACTTATGCGAGAGTGCTGAAACTTTCAATAATTGCTTTTTCTGAAACATTTTGATCCGATGTTGGCCAGGCATCGCGATCAAGATGCTTCGATTAAAGCACATGGCGGTCTAACAGCTTGCCGGCGTAATTATTAGCCACCTTCTGCTAAAAACGGAAAGTATTAAATTTAAGAATCTTATTCATTTACTTTCGACTGCTTACGAGTAGCTATTGGACTAAGCTCAGATGCCAATAATGGATTTGAATTTCTGGCGCAATATCCTGATATAGAATATGCTGCATCGAAACAGCGTAAAATTTCTCCATCAATTAGATGCCGACAAATGTCTTAAAGAGGTAAAGTTTAACTTGTGTATGCAATATTAAAATTGAATTAAATTAGAATAGGTGAATAACGGACTTGTCTGATTCGAACATGTTAATTTTATATAGTAAGAATCGACTTTCAAGAGACAATCTATGATACGGCATTAATCGCGTCATCATAATTACAATTAAATATGTTAGGAGCTATAGGACTTGAGCAATTGGGGGAAGGGATAGTAAAAACTTCAACAATCAAGATAGATATAAAAATGCTAAAATTTAGTCGTGCAAGTAAAATATTTTACAATTCGAGCGAAACTTCTTTAAAACCAACATTGTCTTTCAAACAATTGAAAACAAACTAAGCGATATACGTTTTATTGAAATACAAGCTACTAAAACGATACCCATTACCAAGTGAAGCGTACTTTAACCGATTATCGACAGCATCGGGCGAGGTTAATCGAGCGATTTTTATCTATAATAGTACGATTTCTAAAACGCATTATTTCCCTTATTTGATTGATTGATTTTAAATGAACCCGGAATTTGTTGCCATTTCCGGTTCGTGTCGATTTAAAGACCATTTTTTAAAGGATAGAAACTGGGGAGTGAACTACTTCTTTCAAAGGCTAAGTATATTGCACAGTTCAATGTTTGAAACTTTTTCCCCCTGCAAATCTGATTTATGAATCAGAAATTTTATGCTTAGTTACCGGTTGATGAAACAAGGCTTAATTCAACACGCTCGTAGCAAAAGGCTTAAACTAAACATGCGATTTAAGTGAGAAAACTAGCTCCAATTCCTAGGTTTAGAATTTCCTAAAACCCATTCAAATTAGGATGCTCACATTCACAGCTCAGTTAATCTTCTTGAACTCGCATGCAAGTTTCAAATTTGATAATCCATTGTGAAATATAGCTTAATTCTTCAACATTTTATTTTATTAAATACATTCGCGATTAATTTATACACCATCCAACCTATGAGCGAGTAACTACTTTTAACACGAAATTAAATTTAAAGCAGAAGCTTCTAATACCAGAGCACTATTACCATTCAAACTGTACTCTAATAGTTGATATGTACTATAAATAACCAAGCTAAAACAAGAATATAAATTAATTCGGACAAGAACAATTCCTGCATGATTAATTTCTAACTGAACCTTAGATTGTATATTTACTAAATTGAAATTGTAAACTTTGTGTTTAAAACGGCAAGGGAACTTCAATGTTTCGGATATTCAATATTCATAGCATAAGACTTTTCAATGATTTAATTTTAAATAGAAAAGTTAAAATTATAAATGTTGCAATATAAATACAATATCGTAACTATTGCATTATTTATGTTTTATGAAATATGCAAGCACAAGATTAAAATATTTTACTCATAGGAATGAATTTGTATTGAACTTTGAATTTGCATTTGCTAGTCGATATCGATTATGGCGACTTAAATTTTAAACTAGACATTACTAATTTTTCCCGTATCAAACGGACGTATAAGCTAAATTTTAGGATCAAATGAAACAGAAGATTCTAATTTACACCGACAACAAAAATTGAACTATTTTCATCCGATTTATGCATGAATAAAGTGGATTACTTTAGAATATATATAATGGAAGCCTCAAGTTCTATTTAGGCAATTCTATTTTAATAATTCATTTAAGTTTACTTGCATATTTAGAGATAAATTTTCAAGGAAAATTTCAAAGTCAACATTAGGTGTAAAAAAAGGAAAGGTATAACATTGATTTAATTAAAGGTTTATTGAACATTGCTATTCCATTTGAAATTAATTCATAGGAACTCTGAAGAAGTCAAATTCGAACAAAGATATGCAATTTTAAGTTAATAAGCTTACTAGCAAGCCATTGTGATGCCTTATGCCAAATTCAAGGGCTTAATTTGAAAGCGCTCCCGAGTTAGAAGAATCCAGTTTAAGTAGTTCCGAGGAGTGGAAATATAGAAAAATAAACGGAGAAAGAATTTGTGCCTCCTAATTTTTTTTATTTTATTCTTTAATGATAAACCTAGAAAGTTTAAGTAGCTTCCAAAATACTACATTCTTGTAAATAGGTAAAGGCAGCAGTTGCCTATGAGGCGTTTATGCGAACAAAGCTGCATGATTGCCTATGTTGATTAACAATTCCTTTCCCAATCAACTAACCGAACTTAAAGCCGATATTTTAGTAGATGTATTCAATTCTATTCTAAGAAACGAATTTGAATTTTTTTTTTAATATCAAAAATGCCATCTCTGGATTAACTGGGCACATTCATGGAATTAAGATTCTGAGAATTGAATGCCAAGAGATGACCTGGAACTTTCATAGTGTGCACTTCCTTTAAACAAAATTTAGGCATCACACCTGACCGGGGAATTTCGAAACAAAACAAGGAATCGACAATAACTTATGGGAAAATTTCCTACCGACATTTACAAATATGGCACTACTTGTTATAGTTTAAATCCATCCTCAATTGCAATATCTTTACCAATATTTGAAGTATACAAATTGCACTTTGCTAGCTGAAACTCTTCATGCACACAATACTTACCTTCATTCCATCATAATAGTCAAACCTTTTAACGCTTTATAATTTAATTATCATTCACTCATTCTCCCAGACCACTTTGTTAACACGCTGAGTACCGGTTCCCTGGGGACCGATACTTTCCGTCTAGACCGCCGGTCCCAAACGGCCTAGACGGAAAGTAAACAGGGGCCAGCATTTACCTCAACGTGTCCTCCATTCTGACTTACCCATTCTCCAATCAATCTCTTCAGACATCTGTTACAAACCAGTTAGTGCAATTTATACTTTTAATATTGGCATCCGCAACTATCCAAATTAAAGGAATATTCATCGTCCCTATTGAAATCCTACTCGTAACATACACTTGACTGCACTTGTTTAAGCAGTTCAACTATTTGTCGATGCATTTTATATTATAAGTTTCTGATGCATGATCCAGCAATGTACTCTATAAAGTTTAGTTATTTTAATGTCATTTTAAAGCAACACTAGTGCTATTTTGAGACGGATCTCGTAAATTTGACACGCGGTCAGACGAGAACGATACCCTAACTAGTTTTTAAAATTTCAGTTAAGTCGTTTACCGGTGTGTTAAGTAAATGAAGTTCCATCATTAAACTTGTTTAGGGTTTTCTATACTAATGGATTTCCATAATATTGGTAGACAAGTTAATTTAGTAGGCACTCCGCAATTCGATCGTTTGAGAAAACATTAAAAATCAGGATTTTCAGAAACATTGTACGATTTTTTTTATATAAGGGAAGAGGAATTTATCCATCAGAACTCGGAAATTGTTGAAATTCGTTACGTAATGCTTTTTAATGCTGCTTGCCAAGCGAATGAACAAACGCAAAAATGAATGGGCTACACATTCAGCTGTTATATAGTGCCGATAGGACTTTTGGAATTACTTAAGCTATTAGGAAAAGATTTTTCAACAGAAGATTTCGTTAGAGAAGGCTTTGCTTATATTTCCGCTAGAGACATTGATCCAAGGTCACATATGCCACTCATTAATACGCATCCAAGTTCCAACTGGAAAGAAAAATTTAAGGCTTCCGTTAATTTCGTCCGTTTCATTTGAAATAAAGGATAAAATTTTAATTTTCTCTAGTTTTTAAAAAATTCGAAAAAACTAAATTAATTGAAGTTCCCCTGGATATTGGCACTGAATCATTTACTAAAGATTAAGTGTTGAATTTAAAATTTAGGTTTAAATGTATAGATTGACAATTCTATAGATAAATACAGAATACAGCCATTCACATCTTGCCCAAAGCGAAACATACTTCAGAAAACGCTTTACCATTGTGTTTTAGTTGATTGCAAATTGCTAAGGAAATGACAAGATGTTCGATTTAATGAAGTTTGAAACGAACTCTGATCAGCGTCTTGATCTTCAAATTTATCGAGTCGAATCGATAGTCCTGAAAAGGAAATCGATTTAATTAATATCATGAAGTTCAAGTTTTGAGAGTATAATATCACCAATTAAAGCAAGACAGATCAATACATATTCTATGCGATTGGATAGAGATGTAGAAAAATTAAACCCTTCTAGAGAATCTGAAAAAGATAAAATGGTGCCATTTGCGAAATTTATGCTGAAGATACTTTAGTATAGCGTTTTAAATTTGACATCGTTTAGCAAGATTAAAATTTATCCGAATTAAAAGTTCTAAAATTCAACCTCTTGCGACTTCCCGCGATTATAGTGCACTAAAATAAACTGAAGTTTGTTAATCGATAAGTAATAAGATTCAAGTGTAGTCGATGCAAAGAGTTTTTTTGCACAAGTATGTTTAAGAATTAGCGGTTAACCGTATATTAAATCTTTTTCTATTTCTCAAGATCCGAAACAACTTGAAAAAGGCTCATTTTGCGAGGTTATAAATGTTGCCTAATAGACGATTTCAGATTAGAACTTAACCAATTGTACATTTGCAATTTTCTGAATACATTGGCCTTAAACTTTCAATGCCTTATAAAACTGAATACTAAATTGACAAATATGAAAAATGCTCCCGACTAATGTTCTTAAAGCATCGTTGCCGGAATTAAGACCACCAGGAAAGCGTTAAAATACTCTATTATGTGGGGAAGTTTCTGCCAGAATTCGCTTTTCATATTGGCTATCCACAGGATTTAGTACCCCTTTCAAGCACGTTTCCGCAAAGGTATATACTGCTCGTTTCAGAATCTTTAGACAGCTACTTTTCCACGATAGGAGGAGATGTCTCAAGAGGGTGAGATATACGTATTTCCGGAGTTTACGTTTTGCAAATCTATTTTATCGAATTAAACCCGTAGTAAAATGTATAGAAGTTTTAGAACTCGTTAGCAATCAATACAGATATTCATTAGTCTAATTGTTTCTTCCGAGTACATGATATTTAAGGATATGTACTTGTACTTAAGGAATTTAAAATCGCACAATATCGAAAACACAAAAGGAAGTTTAAATTCACGCTAAGTGACACCCGTCCGCAGATGTTATTAGCTTGAAACCAACTTCAACAGAAATTAAACTGTTTAATAGTATGTTTCGTTTCACGTCCGTCTTCTGAATTGTTACCAAAATATTTAATTGACTCAATATCACGCCGTATTTTATTACAAACATCCACAATATTTATTTTACATTGTTTTATTGATCTATTTTAGCTTCAACATCAGGTTTTAAAAATTACACATTAGAAGTGGGCGAAGGACTTGTATTTTACAATTAAGTATGAAATGCATTTTAAAGGTTTACCAATGAAAGCTTCAGTCTAGTGGAAATTCAAAGGATGAAGTCAACTTCAGCTCCAAAAGTTCGTTTTCTGAAGTAGCCATCATTTGAATTCCGATAGAAATAACCTATAAAAGAAATTTTGGATTAAATGTCTAAAATACGAGTTTTTAAAACTACTTAAACTCTTAAACTGTTCATTAACAATGGGTGTTGAAGAGTGAAAATCGAGAAACGAATTTGGTCCATTTTAATTTCAAAGATCGTTTCCAGATTACTTTTAATCAAAAAGAGACTCATTTGGTTTTTTACCTTTGCATGCTTTACAAGCTACTTTCGGCTGAAGATTACAGGGAACATAACATGTTCAGTTTGTCTTCAAAACAGGGACGCTTGGATAATATTCCACGAGACTTGATGTAGAAACCAAATTGGCAGACGTCATTTTAAGTTCATGCAGTAATAACGTGAAGCAATTTGAATCTGCAAAAGATTTAAGGACTACATATAGGAAATATTTATATTCTACAAATTTCTTCACTTTAGATAACATTTGGGAGTTGCTACTTCTACATCTCGATTCTCTCATCCAACAGTTAAGATATTTTTAGAAAACCTTGTAGCCTTTTACTTTTGAATATAATAAAATGAATCACTGGTTTATGCTTATTACATTTCAGCATGTAAAAGTAGAAAAATGTAGGAACTGATGCGAAGTTGCCTTTTTTCGGTAGCACTTCGGAATATTCCAATGTAGAAGTAACGGGATTTAATAATTGATGGCATCTATTAGAATTAATTTTGCGTTTTCCTCCAATTAAATCCTACAAATTCAGTACAGGTGTATACAAATCAAGACAGTGTTGCAAATTTTGTATATACAACAAAAAGAACTTTGAAGGCTTGCGCAAAATTTGCTGTTAGAAATACAATTAAAGTCCTTATTAAAAAATTAGCCAAAGGAATGAAAAGCTGCAATCCTTGTTTATTCTTAGTTCTTGTGTTTTGAGGATGGAAAAAAATTCTCCTGAAGCTTGTTTTGGAAACTAAAAATTTAAGAAACCTAAAGGCATTAATATTTTGTAGCTGGACGGTTTTCTGGACTATCGTGCAAAATTTGGGTTTTTGTTCCTTAGTCTAGCTTTGCTTTTAAGAAAACCCTTGGATAATTTATTGGGATACTTGGCAATATTAAATCGCTCAGGTATTAACCAATATGTTCACTAGTTATTTGAATAATATTTTGTTCTATATTCACAAGAATCTAAAAAATAAGTTTCATATTAAGGTAGCCGACTACGTTCGAAGGAAAACTTGATAAATAGAATTTTTAAATATATTGGTTTTAGATGCATTGTCAATCAGCACTACGTACAAAAAAAAATCACATTGAAATATAGGAAATTAAAGTTAATGATATTTAACCGCAATAATCAACACTACACGAAACTGCAATGCAGCAGTCCTATTTCTATATACACAAGTCATGGAATGTAACTATAAATAAAATGAATCAAATTTTAAAACGGTGAGATGCAAAGTTATGGGTAAAAATATACATTTTGTGGGGAAAATGCAAACTTAATTTTCTTAAGCCGGTAAATGGAAAAAGCATTTCACCAATAAAATTTTTGGTTCGTTTTATTACCCATATCACTTAAAACGCACTAAAATCTTTATGTAATAAACACTATTAGTTAGAGACATGTTAACGGTGGCGAATTAATGAAAATTAAAGTTCAAAAAACTGAAGTTGAAGACAAATTTTAGCCGAAAGAGGATTTAAAATTCCTCTGGATGATAGATCAGGCTTTCCTTTTCCTAGAAAAGGAAAAGCCCTTTTTAGAAGATGTCTGGATTATAAGTTTTAGAATCTTCGCCAATATGATCAACCAGTGGTTTTAATGCAGTCGCATGCTTTATATATGAAAAATAAGGCTAAAAAGGTGAATCCACTTGTGAATTTAAACTAGCTTGGCCAATCCAGATTTTATAACATTCAACACAATGAGAAGCATTGAGATAACAGGAATTAAGATAGTAAATACTCGGGTCTCATACAAATAAATTTCTTGAAGCTAATAAATTAAATATCATTTAATAAAGACTTTAAAGGAAAAGCACTTACCGATAAACTGGGAGGCTCACTCTGACAGGTGAATAAGCCTCGCAACAACATATCCAACGGCATAACATGCTACGCACAACAGCTTCTTTAACAGGCGATTAAACATCACCGAAAATATTCAAACAAAATAGATCGAGAAATGCCCCAAAGAGAGAAAGACGTTCTTCGAGCAGTCTGTTTTAAAGTATCCTGAATATCTCATAACCAATCAAAATGGTCTAAATCGATATTCTTTCTGGCTGTTTATTTGGAGTTTATTTGCATAAAAATAAGTTTCTATCCGTTTCGGTGCCTTGATGGTAAGGTGGATGAGGTTGTGATTTAATAATAAAAGTGTGATGATTCGAAATCATGTCACTGTTGATCTGTTTCGTCACATCGATGTGGGATGTTCAGGTGCTATCTATGGAATCTTTTGCTCATTCGACCATAGCTCAAAATATACATATTTGCCAAATTTACGCTTTTGGACTAATTTCAGTGCTAAGTGCAATGAACATAAATTTACTTTTCAACTTTGCTAAATGAATATAATAAGGTAAATTCCTAACGAGACATCAATCTAATTAAACTATATTAAAAACCTAATAATCTTCAAGAAGTTTTAAAATGGGAAGTATATCCAACAATCTATTTCTCACATCATCAGAGTTTTTTTTATATTTGTTAAATGTTAATAGCTTTGGTTTAGTTTGAGGTTTTATGGGGTAAAAGTCAATATGAAAGTCAAAACCCGCAAAACAAGTTTACTCGTATTTCAAAGTTCAACGAAAACAACTTCTATTAAAATGATACAAAATAACCGTAGCTTAATTATAATAGAGTAATAATAAACTGCGATAATGAGTTCAAATTAAGGAATAAAATTCTATAGAATCTAAAAATAACAAATGGTTCTCATGTGGGTAACTGCTAGGAACAATTGTTATTTTGTTTGAATCACTAACCAACCACTTGGTATTTACACCACTTGTTTTTTTTTAAACACAGCTGTTGTTTTGTAGTAAAACAAGCATTGAGTTTTTAAAATGTTTATAACATTTTAAGAAATTATTTTATTAACTTTTATAAAATGTCGGCATAAATTTCAAAATGCGAGTTGTATTGGCCATTTGTTACAAATCTCCATTTTTTTTTTTTTTAATTTAAGATATTGATCTTTTATTTTATCATTGCATTAAGAAAGAAGAAGAAAAGAAAGAAATTATTATTAAGAAAATATCTATCAATCAAATTGTTGACATGGATAATATTTTTGTTTAAAAAATTATCAAAAAACAAATATTAAAAGAATAATTTTATAAAATATCAACGTAATTTGCGTTATCATGAGAACAGACAATAAGTCCACATTTTTAGTAAAATATAGTCAGCAATTCTATGCAATGTCGTATTTGTTATATTTAATATGTTTAGAAATTTTTCCAGAAGGTAATTTAATATACTTAAATGTTTCTTTCAAACAACTGAATCGTATGTACATGCACAAAATTGGATTTAACTCTATTTACACCAACTTATATGCATAACAATATTTATCTAATTTTTAATATATGTTTGTTAATAATCTGTGAATTATGAGTTTTGAACATGCTTCATTAAATTCTGATATGTGCAAGCAGTAACAAAATGTTTTAGCCTTAAATCCATTGATTTTTTTATGTATTCAATATACTGTTTCAATTCCAGCAAATAACTTTGATGTACAATTAAATTTTTCAAAACATGCTTGTAAAGTATATGGATAAAACATTTAAATTCACCATCAAATTTTGTTTTATACAAATACTTGCTTGTGTGTAATATCCGAAATGTTTTCCATATAAATTATTTTAATTTTTCATTCAAATTATTAACTCTTTCTAATAATTATCATCACCATAAAACATTTTTATCCTTAGTATATACTTTTTTTACATCTCTCATTAAGTTGGATAATCGACAGTCCTTCTTGCAATTGAAGATATATTTAAAAAAATGACAAAAAAAGAGTTTTTTTTTGTTTAATAAAAATAAGACGATATAAAAGAATTAAAATAAGTGAAAAGAGTTTAATTGCATTTTAATCAAAATACAGCAAAGAGAAGAAAACATATATTGAAAAGTAAGAATTTTTTTAAGTAAACTGAAATCACTAAAATTAAAAATATATGATAGTTAAAAGGGTTTTTTCTAGAATTTACTAAAATCCATTCTAAAATATAAACAAGTACTCTAAGACCATAAAAGTCCTTTGCAGCGATGCGAGACATAAGCTGTTATAATTATATAATTTAATCTGGAAATATTAAAGAATTCTTACATTTTAATATACTCTGAATTCAGAAAAATTGTTTCTAAATAAATGTCTGTCTCGATTTAAGTACGACAGATTGAAAAGAAAAACTTTATAGGGATGAAATTTATTTTGTGGCTGTTACATCAAAACTTAAATTTGAATCGAATTTGAGGGAAATCTAAAGTTTGTCTACGTCCATGGTAATAAACTAGAACGAAATGGTAACCTTGTGATTTTTTAGCATACTGCTAAATTAAAGTTGAATCACCATCAACACCATAAAATTTTGAACATTATGAGGGCTCCAATTTTTATTTTCAGGACTTCATACTTGAGAGTTTTGTACTTAATTGTGTGGTAAAGGAACCCGAATATGTATTTTTGGCCCCTTTTTCTTTTCTCCCGATTGAAATAAAAATTTGATGTTAATATTATAGCAAGAGGATAATTAATCTAATTATTAATTGCGAATCGATTCTTGATAATTTATTATTGTAACAAATTTATTTATCTTAATTTTTGAACTTGATGAATCATCAAGTTAACATATATGCGAATATAAAAACTGATAGATTGTCTAACCATTTCGAGAATTAAATCCAAAATTTTATAAAGATCTAAATATTAGATGCTAAATCTAGAAATTAATTGTTATGCATCTTTACGTTCTATAGCCATCGAAATTCATTTAAATTCATTCTGTCAGCCAAACTGGCTTCATTTGACTTTTTGTTTGAAAATTCAATTGAAATAGTCTGATTGTATTGTAAAGACCCCATATCAAATATTAGTTCCAATTCTTTTTCAGTTATTGAAAATAATAATGACAGTCTATCATGTTGCGTTAGTATTCATACATTTTATCGCAATCAAGGAAATATAAAAAAAGCAAATTGTAATATATGATTGCCTTTACAATTCTAATTTATAATTAATACTAGCCGCCTTTGGCGACCAGCTGGTTCGCCATGAGTAAAGCGTTCTAAAATTTTCAATTAACTCACATATTCATTAGCCTTGAAGTAATTCCGGGCATGTATTGGCCTGAAATTAATATTTTCTTTAAGATGATGGACGGAAAGTTCTAAAAGTGAACCTTTTTTCTAATAATATTCTTTAATTTTATAAATCAATCAGTTTGAACCATCGTGTATGCTTCCAAAATATTAAAAAAAAAATTCGATGATGTTGCCAAAATATTAAATATGTTTTTTTAAAGAAAGCGAGAATGGGAAAAAAGTATTAAATTAATGATACAGATATTGCAAACGATTACATAAATATGCCATTAAGTCGGGATTTCAATGCATATCCTGTCTAAATTCAATCAGGTTTACCGTAAATAAAGAAGATTTATTGAATTAATGATATAGATATTGCTTTGTTTTGCATTTATTTTTTAAAGAAAATATCACATTTTATATTTATTTTATTTTATCCAATCACGTGCTGACAGTTGCATTTCTGTAGATTTATTTTGCGATGATAATTTTTTATTTGAACTTCCGGCATTGTTTTCTTTTATTTTATTCAGTCACGTGCTAAAAAAACATGGTAAAAATATTTCTTTAAAAATTCGTTAAAAATAGTAGCTTAAGTTATACATTAAAACACTGATACCGTTAGAAAGCTAATTTTTTTTATCTTTAAATTGATATAAAAATCATGCTTGTGCAATAATATTTTCGGAAGTTATAGCGGAAAATCGTCGAAATTTCGGTTAAATTTTAATTAATTGAAATTCTAATTAAAAATTCGAAAAAAGGGCTCCGAGGTGCACATTCCGGACCTCCAAGGTATACATGTACCAAATTTGGTAGCTGTAGGTCCAACGGTCTGGCCTGTAGAGCGCCAACACACACACGCACACACACACACATTGAGCTTTATTATAAGTATAGATTAAAGGGTGTTCCAAAATTAACGCAAGATTTGGATTTGCCGCAATTTTTATAGTAAAGCGTCGGCAAGCCTTTATTTGACCATTTGACTGCTGATAGTTTAGGGTTAATAAAAATGGAGTGTTACATGTACAGAACAACGTGTAAACGCAATATTTTAATCACATAAAAGACTCGGTTTTTTTTTTCTTTAAATTTTTATATTTTATTGAAGAATGCAAGATAAAATTATGTATGGAATAACACAGGGCAAATGGCAACCACAGCTTAGATAGTTTATAAACCTTCTTTTCACGAAATTTTTCATGAAATTTCCATATCGAATTTCCATAAATGGCGCCGAAAATTGCTGTTGCAGCTTTGAATTGCTTCCTCCAATGTACACGTACTTGTTAATTTGTTGGCATAGATCTTTAACTTCAAATAAACCCATAAAAAGAAATCCCTTGGTGTTAAATCACATGATCAAGGGGAAAAATTCTCGAATCTTTGAGCTATGACATCCAATTTTCATTATCTTAGAAATTTATTCAACAATGAAATCACATTGTTCAATCTTATAAGCACTATTTTTTCTAACCCTGAACTGACAACCTTATTAAAAATGCTTGTTTTTAATAGGGTTTCAAACATTTTACTTCACGAATGATGGAAAATTCAAATCTTCCTTAATTTTGGGATCCTCTTTATAAGTGCTTTATTTTAAAAACGTAGTTGACATTCTAATTAAAAAAATATTATTATTATTTATGTAGGAATATATATTTCAAAATTGTTTTTTGTTATTTAGTTTAGATTTAGAGTTTTCAATCATTTACCATAAAGGATAGATGGACTCGCTATACAGCCGATGTATTGCTCTGTGTTCTTAGCAAAACGAATAAAAAACATCTTTTAAAATTTACAGACAAAATTTTTCGTGTAAAGAAAAACAAATAATAAAATAAATCCCCACATAAAACTTTCCAGAATTTTTATAAGACATCAAAAAGCTGTTTTTCTATATTTCCATCACAAATATCATTGTGTCCATTTTTCTTTTCACAGAGCTAAATAAGAACACAAAAATAATTTAATAAAATGCTATAATGTAATAAAAATAACATCTATATAACAAACTCTTTTTATATGACTTTGATCAACATAAAGTTGAGTTTTATTAGTCAATACTGAAAGCGGAGGTGTTTAATGGGACGATTGTTGATCCAAGATTTTCTGTTCTTTTATTTCTGATTAGATGGTACCTGGTACTTTGCTGCCGCAGAAGAATTAATTTTGGAAATATCGTCTGGGAAATTCAAATTAGCTGTCCTATTCAATTAGGAAAGAATTATATTTATTTCAGTATCGAAAATGAATGCATTCACTAAAACTGAATGATGTAGGAAAGAGGAGCACATTTAATATTTGTTCTATTTTTTAAACTTTATTTTTCATGTGCTTTAGTGTAGAAAATACAGTTTTGTGTTTTCGTCTTCAGCAAAAACATATTGTAGCACTCTCTTTTTCCCCCTACACTATGATTCACTCATTACACGCCGCCCTCTGGCGAGTGCTTAGAGAGACAGTCAGTTAAGCCTCTGTTATCGTTATGTGTTGACGTGTTTTTTTGTCCACTCTCTGTTTGTGTCTGTGTGTAACGTAACCTTATATGTTTTAATAATAAATTATTGTTACACAAGAAGGCTTATCTTAATTAGAACCCACCAACCACAGGTCACAATATTGATTTCTTGGCTGCCCAACTCGTAAGCATCTAGCGTACAGATGGCGTCATGAAAAACATGAAATTTCTAGGTTATATTAATTTAAATTTCTAGGTTAATTTCTTTAGAGTATAAGATTCGAGACCTTGAGTATTGTTGATGGTCATCGAGAATTCAAGTCGAATGGGGAACTGCAGTTGTTTGAAATCAAAAGACATGCTGGTGGGGAAAATGGGAATACGTAGAGCGAGCACATCTTCTGCAATCAACTTTCCGTTAAGAGTAGTAGATTTACTTCTTCCCGCATATTGGCCTTCTGATTCTGATGCGCGAGATCAGATAGCATACAAACGTTATTTTTTTATTCTTGCCGCATGTTCAACTTGAGATTCTGAAGCATGTGAATTTGCAGTTCGTAAACAGTTTGCTTTATTGCCCACTTGCCGTTCCTAGTTTGCTTGAGAATTTCGCGTTAGATTATTTTTGGTATATCTGGATCACTTAGTTAGGAAATTATGCTTTCTTATTCGTTTCTAAAGAAATAATTTGTAGGTTATGGAGCTCATTTTAATCGTTTATTGTTATTTTTTGTGTAAAAATTTGGAATAAAATATTCCAGATGTAAAAATTTCTACAGAGTGAGCAGCTGATCTTACGATCCCTCTTCGGCTAAAAAGAATAAGTTTAAATATTTTTTTCTTCATTATGTTTGCATCTTCCTCTATACTTTCGTTTCTTTAAGGTATAAGATTCACCAGAATCATTTTGGGAGTATACTTCCAAATTCTTTATAGGGTCATTCTGTAGCACTTTAATTGTTTTGCAACTAACCTAATTTCCTTTTTCAACAAGTTTATCTTTTTCTAATAACGCATCAAAAACTCGACCTCACAACTCGATGTTTGCTTGAAAATCTCTCTCTTTTTGTCTTACTTTTATAATGAATGGATATTCAAATGAAATAAAACGAATTGATTTCGACTAGTGGATAAAATTAGAATAAAAATTATAATTCATAATAATTAGGTTAACTGGCAACATTTTCGGTTGCTCCACGCGCATGAAAATCGGTCTGCTGGTTCCAAAAGACTATGACATATCTTTCTTTTCTGATGGCATAGTTTTGAATTTTTTATGGGATGAGAAGCGGGTTGTCATCAGGATATTAATGCTTTCTTCGTCTCAAGAATCACATGATACAGGAAAGTATCATCTGTCGCCTGATATTGTCTTAAATGTTGAGCAAACAATTTCTTCAGCGGCATTTTTATTGCCATCTGAAAGTTGCCACTGTACTCGGAAATGCCTACCACATATTAGTTATCTGTGTACAGTATCCAATACATTTTCCCAAGAGGTATTTAGCTTTTAACAAAATTTTTGATAACCGCCCCAAACGTACACAAAAATGTTCAAATGAAACTTTGTGAAAACCGATAATCTTTACAAATCAACTGGTCATCAATGGTAGCTTGTGTGCATTAAAACAGACTCAGAGATTTCAGAAACCTTTTTATTTCCTGATTTATCTATAATGCGGTTTAGAGACCAAGTATAGTTCAAAATTTAGGAAATCATGGAAGAGGATGGATCAATTTCGAGGATATACAGACCTAGATTACTATTATAAAGATATTAAAATGATACATAATTTAGCTATTAGCATCCAGTTTTGAGGAAGCAGTAATCATACTTTGAAAGTAAAAAGAAAAAAGCTTTCGGGGTACACCATTTGACCGGAAGATTTAAAGATGTTTTAAGACATTTGACCTGAATTTATAATCGGACCTTCAGTGAAAATTGAGTGTGAAATTCGGAACCTCCCAGTCCCATAAGCGTAAACTTTTCATTACACTACCTAGGCTTGAATCAATATTAAAATACAAAGATTTAAGGCTTCATTTCTAAAAATTTTGAAGTATTTAATTGTTGTAGTGGGTCCACAATTCTTCAAAATTTCGTAGTTGAAGCAGTAAGTCAGTTAAATAAATAAATTACAAAATTTGATCCTTACAAACATGAAACAAATTAGACTAAATAAAAAAATGTTAGTAAAAATTTAAGTAAACTGTAAGAATTTATTTTTAATTTAAGTATGTTTCAATTATTAATCTCCTAAATAAGATATAGACTGAAAATAAAAAGAATGGTAATAAAAACGCATCCCTTCATAAATCTTGCCTTACCAGGAAATTACATGTTGCTTAAAATATGACAATAATTCTGTATTAATCCTTGATGTGATGGAATAAGCTAAGATAGAATCAGTCACACAATAAATATCTTATAAAACTTTTACGATTGTTTTGCTTCCGTTCTTTGTCCTAAAATTGTTTGAAATTAGGATTATACTAGAGATTATTTAGTTTTTTTTTATTACCAACAATAGCTATAAAAACCTCAAAGTTATTTCAAAATATTTTCGCAGCATATCTTTTTTTATACATCAAGATATATTTAGAGATCATTTGGGGCAGTTGAAAATAATGGTGTATTTGTGAGTCTGTCTGAAGAAGCTTATAAATAAAATTATATGTGTTTCTAATTGCACAGTTTCACGTCGCTGAGCGCTTGTACTGTCTAACACCTAAACAGACAGGAGGCGTTAGAAATTGATACGTTTTAAACGGTTTCTTTTGGTTTTTTAAAGATTGGAAAGCCCAGAAGAAAGGTAAAATGTATTTTGAAAGTTTTTAGTGTGCACTATAGATTTTTTGATTTTAGGTTGAATATTTAATTTTTAGTATAAGGAAATAATATATAATTAAAATATTTGTAATATAAATATTTAATTTTTTTTAGTTATAAGTGAACCATATTGCTGCTTATATAATCTTATTATTTAAATGTAATTTTTTTTTCATATTTGTATATTCTTATTCCTTTATCTATTTTTTTGCAAATGAAATGTAAAAAGATAAAGAAATATTGTCGTGAAATAAATGGATCACGAAATTTTGACGTATTACGTTAAATAATACGGCACGATAAATTACAGCAAAAGAATGCCAGTAAAACGATAGAATATGCGTAATTCATAATACCTTAGTTAGAGAAATAATTTTAAGGGCTCTATCATATATTAACCAGACAAATTTCCTTATTGAATATCTAAGTATCACAACTATTAGAAATAATGTGCTGTGTGAAGTCGCGGCATTTTAAAGTCATTAAGTATTTCAGGATTAGGGAATTACGAAATAAGTAATTGTATCGACAAAATTCGAGAATTACTAATTTTATCGTTTCCAAATTAAGTAAGATAAATTTCTAAACATTTTAAAACTAATTGCTTGCCTGCTGAAATGCTTAATAATAATGCTAATTCTGAAAAAAATTGTATACGAACTATTATATATATATATAATATAAAATTTTTAATATCATGAGATCTTAGAGAGTTTCTAAGCTTATTAATTTTCCTGTGATCGAAAAAAATGTGATTGTTTAATTACTATTGTTATTATTATTCATAATAAAAAGAGAAAGAATCATTACGGTATGAATGTTGAATCTCGAATTTTTAAAAATAAAAATTTATAGCATACAAAGTTATGTTTAAAAAAATGAAAATGAATTTTGCTATTCAGTCGAACATCACTAATTGCTAGTAACAATGCGTAATAGTTTAATAATTTATTAGCAATATTTTAATAATCTGTTTAGTATTAGCTTAATAATTCTTTAACTGTAACACAATAGATATTTTTATTCATTATATAATTTTTTCCAATAATTTTGTTTAAGCATTTACAGATTCAGATGAATGCAGTGGTTTTTGTTTCTGCTCATATTTTTCATAGAATTTCGTTATAAAATTTTGGTAACTGTGTCTCAAAATTTATTTCAATTACTTTAGAAAATCTTCTCTTTTATTGAGGTAAACAATTTAAAAAAATCTGTTGAATGAAATATTATAACCTGTTGAAATTTACAATTTTTGTGGAAGACTTACTTCCCTAATAGCACGCATATGTTATTATAAAGTTTATGATTATAACCAATACACGTCGAATTATATAATATTGTTCAACATTGAATAATATAAAGTAATATTGCGCAACATTGTGCGATATCGAATAAATTGATAAAGGAACCGCCATTCTCCTAAACAACTTATTTATGCGCACAACTATTCAATAAATTATTCATTCACAACATTTTCATTCATTCAAAATTTGAATCTTCGTGTCATCTTCTAGAATTGTATCAGATATTAAACAGGTGCAATTTTTAAAAAAGAATGATTCAAACGCACTTTTTTAAGGCAAAAAAGATTCTTTTTGTTGTTGTTCCTTAATATTTTCTGAACCAAATTTGAGTGGAAAATTATAAATGACTTTTTTTGCAAAAAAGAGATTCGATTGAAGAAAGTTTCCATCTCTTTAGTTTTGAATGCAATTCGAAATATAAGAGATGAATAATTTTCTGTATTCACATATTTATTTTGAAGTAATTTTTGGATTTCTAAAGATGGTGAATGTAAATAAAAATGTAGATAAAAATGAATCTGAAGAAAATCGTGATTCTGTAGGACTGAATGAAATGGAGAAAGATTTCTTAAATCAAAACATGAATTGAATCTATTATATTTGTAAGGAATTTATTTATTTTTAGGCATAACAAGCATTAATAGCATTTATTTAAATGAATGAAAAAAGTTACAAAAGGAAGGAGGGCATTTATCAAGTGATGCGAAAAGACAATGCAAGATCACAATTGCATTCACTCAATCTCATTTTAACTCATATATTCTCAAATAAAACGTTTGTATAAAGTTTCATGGAATCTTTCCTTTTAGAATTTATATAAAAGTAGTGAGGTCAGTATTATAAGAAAAGATAATATAGTAAAAGATTAATGAGGAAGGAAGATGAAGGAAGAAGATGAAATATTAGAAATAAAATTTAGAAATTTAGATACTTTCAATGGCTGGCTAGGACATTCTAAGTTCAAAATTAATTTAAAATACATTTTATTAAATTTAATATTCATTTTATTATTTATAACAATGATGACCAATTAACTGAATAAGAAATGTTTCAATGATTTAAAGATAGCAAAACGAAAATCTATCAACTGATCCATTTAAGTAATGCAACGTGGGAAATGAGAAAATCTTTCAAATAAAAAACAGACAAGAATTTCGTCGGAATCCGTAATTTAATTACATCATCCAAAAGCAAAAAATGATTCTTTTCTGAAAAACGGATTATTTTCCTCAAAATATATAGATTACGCAATGTTTCTAGTGTTCACGTTTTGAACAGATTGCTAAAAACTGTTCACACTAAATGTGAAGTAAATATCGATATTTGCTTTAACATGCACAAATACTGAATGCCAATTTTTTTCGAAATGCATCAATAACAGTAAACAGAATTCAACATCTGGGACAAAGTACGAAATTAGTTATTCAACAAGTGATCTCTCCTATAATGTAAGAGGCCGTGGTGGCCCGGTGGTAAAGTCTCGGCTTCGGAACCGGAGGGTTTCAGGTTCGAGACTCGATTCCACCGAAGAACCGTCGTGTGAAGGGGTCTGTTGCACGTTAAATCTGTCAGGACAAATGTCCTCCCGCTGGTGTGGCGTGGTGTGGAGAGGGGGGTGCCAGTTCAGGTGTCGTCCTCGTCATCTGACCGTGGTTCAAAATGACGAGGTCCGTCCCAAAATAGCCCTCGTGTTGCTTTAAACGGGACGTTAATATAACTAAACTAAACCTATAATGTAAAAAAGAGGAAATAGGATTTATTGATTGAATATTCAATTAGAATTTATTATGGCTGATAAATGCACTCCGGAATATTGCAGCAGTACATCTGAACTATAACTATTTTATAAGTTAAAATTAATAATTATCTGAAGACAGATTTGAATGCAACATTGCTGTTATAATGATCCATTTGATTGACATAAGAAGATGAATGAATTTTCTTCGAAAATGTGAAATCATTTCGATGCTTATAAACTCCTCATCATATTTATAATATCAAACCGTATAAAGTTTTTTATAAGATTTCAATGAACTTCAGGCGTGGATCAAATATATTGAAATGACTTAAATTAGGAACCAAGTGAAATTATATCTTTGTTAAAAATACATTGAATTGAAGAAATATCTATTCTCCGAGAATTAAAAGTAAAATCCAATATTTGAGTCCCTTAGAAACAGCCAGAACGATAGATTTAAAAATTCAGTTTGATTTGACCTATGTAAGTAGTAGTAATTTTCTGTCATCTTTTAAGGACTTTGTATTTAAATAGCCTTTAAATGGGTTGAGAATTTTGTAATTAAAAATATTATTGACTGGAAATTCGATAATAAATTTGCACTTAATTCTGATAAAATGATGGGCTTCAGAACTGTGAGGGAGAATGGCTGAAAAAAGGAAGAATGAGGAAATTGTCTCTGCAAAATTTAATTTGATTTGATTTTACAATTCAATAGATTCCCGAAAAAAATTTGAAAATTTTATCTACTTGCCAAGATTTCAGAAGATCATTTAAAAATCGGTTTTTAAACAAGGAAATACACCTTTCAGAAATTTTTAAAAATGCAGTATGGAGATGGCCTGTGGAATTTTCTAGCCATATAAAAATTTTAAGGCATTTCTAGACCATTAGAGATTCAGATACAAAGCTT
Organism: Argiope trifasciata; assembly: GCA_026543055.1. Taxonomy (NCBI): domain Eukaryota; kingdom Metazoa; phylum Arthropoda; class Arachnida; order Araneae; family Araneidae; genus Argiope; species Argiope trifasciata. The sequence continues at coordinate 963,650 of JAPMOQ010058285.1, read as the reverse complement.
ATGAGAAAAATTATATTATGGAAGGAATTGGAAGTGTATAAAGATCGAGAAATCCAAAAGAAACAGTTTAATTCTTGTTAAAGTACATTGATAATGAATAATTTCTATTTTTCATATTGTTTTGTTTAAAAATAATCTCTTTTTTCTTTGGAGACTTAATTTGTATAAAAATGAGCAATTAAAACCTCACTAAGAATTTTATAAATAGTATTAAGGTAATTTTGCAATATTATTTTCCGAAGATAAATAAATGCAACTATTGATTCCAGGTGATTTGTCCAAATATTCAAAAAGAGAAGGTATGATGGCATTAGAAGTTATTATTCTCAAATATATCATCTATATCTAATAAACTGATTCATAAGGCTGTGAAGAAAAATTAATGATGCTTTTTCTTATTGGTTCTTAACAATTTTTAGTTACTGAATTAGACAAGGCATATTTTGGGATATGCGAATAATTGCAAGAACGATACAAATAGTTAAAGAAAAGAAAGATTTATATGGACCTACATAATACAGTCAAACATGTATATATAATGTAAGTTCAAGATAAGAAGATATGTCTTTGATAATTTAGTCACTCAGAGTTTTCAGCTTGAAAAGAAGAATAACTAATATCCAAATTAATTTGATTTCCGGAAATACAGAAGTACGACAACACCAATGGATAAATTTTACAGATATACTCGAAATTCCAACAGTAATAAAATTATACATCTGACTTTTTTCCATGCGTTTCACAGCATTTAATAAAGTAGATAAAAATTCACCTTATTAGAAAGATTGATACACGAACTAGTTAAAACGCTTATGAAAGGATGATATATCAAGACATTTATTGAGATATTATTGTTTTTTTTGTGCTAAAGAGATGAAAATATGATCAAAAAACAAATATAAACATTTGTTTCTTAGAAGAATAAGGCAAGGATTCTCCGTAGTTCGATTTTCTTGTTGGAATGATGGACAGATTGTTGAGGCTGACTATGGTAGGAGAGGAACACATTTATACCATGCTATTCCAGTTAAGATGTTATGTTCATAATATTAGAATTTATGTTTGGAAAATGAATTTATAAATTCAAAAATAAGTTTATAGTCCTTTTAAAAGAATTGTAAAATTAGGATTAAAGTCTTGAAATGAAAAAAAAATCTTGCGAAATCAGATTATACCCTTAAAGGAAAGAAGAAATTTCTCACATTGAAAAAGTAAAGAACTAGTAAATATTACAGCATTTGAAGAACTTTTTATGTCACAACAACTTCTAGGCCTTTTCAAAGAAAGAATGCTTTATATCCAAAGCAAATTATAAAAGCTATCAAAAGAGATCTGAATGTCGATATAAAGCCCCAGTTTGAAAGAGATTTATGTAAAAATCATAGAATAATATACCATTTATATTAAAAATATTAGGTATAATTAATAAAGTTAAATCAGACATAAATCCTAATCTCAAGGAATTCTTCTTGATCAAATTGCAGAGAAAACAGCATTTTATCAGATGCCTTCTAAGTATTTATTTAGTTGGTTTCTTTGATTCTAGGATTTTTAGATAGATATGGATATATATTATCCGAAATAGGAAAAAGGCAAATTTATCTAAAAGGAAATGAATATTAAATAAAAAATTTAAGTATTAAAAATAAATTATCCAACATGAAGCATCCCACGATGAGAACTGCGGAAATATAAGAAATTCGTTATGATTGCTTTTATGATTAACAATAAATTCGAATGTGAAGCAGTAAAGCAAGCAAAGCAATATTTTGTAGATAAATATTGAAATAAATAGTCAATAGATAAAAGAGAACAGTTAAAAAGTCAATTGATAAACTGATTTAACCAAGTAAAAATGCGTATAAATTTATAGATTACAGATCGTTTTTAAGGTCTCGAGATTCTAGAAAAATCCAATTCTGTGTCATAATGAATTGAAGGAAATCATTAAGTGAAAATTTACAAATTCGTTTTTAGTATTTATAGAAATGAGCTCATTTAATTGTGTTTTGAGATTAATGATTAACATTCAGCCGCTTTATCCCTACTTTTTAAAATTCTAATAGAAACATCTGCATTAAGAAGACTTCCTTGGATAATAAAAGAGATATGAAATGTAATTGCTCTTCAAACCAAAACAAAAAGAAAAGAAAAACAAAATGCTTTGATCCATTCAAAAATTGACAAAAAAAAAATAGATAGAAAAACGACCTGTCCAGAATTTAAGCATCAAAAATTTACTGAAGAAATTTGATGATGAAATTTATTTTTCTTGCTTCATTTTCCATTAAATCAGAGATGGAAACATTCTCAATATCTTCTGAAGTCTTTCAAAGAATTGATATTTTTACAACGAAAGAAAAAATGTACAATATTTTTATTTCTTTACAAACAGAACAATCTGGAGAAGTATTCAAACCAAACCCACGCAGTTTCATAGTGCTTTGAAATGTACCTGTCAAATGTAAAAGTAAAACATATATACTTCGATCGGAAAAATAACAGCGGTGACTAGGCTTAATGCTTTATAAATGAGAATATAATTTAATGTAAGAATACATTTCTGTTCATTCCTTCCTTCTCAAGTATTTCATTTTTGAAGTGCTGGAAGATATCTTCAGGAGACGCCCATTTCATGCCTACAGACATTTGCGTTTTTTGAGTTAAACTATCCATTTATGCATTTTCTGGGACACTATCATTGCCTGAATTCCAAAATATATTTCTTCAGATTTAATTTTATTTTTAGAAATAAGCACTTTTTTGTCGAATGACATATATCGGTCTAGGACATTTGTTATTAATATTAATAAGACATGAAAAGCAGATAAACGACCTATGAATGAGACATAATTATGCACTTTAATACAAAGTTTGACAACTGCTAGCAGGATATATAGATCTTTACTTGAAGATCTTTTAAAATTAAACAACGATTCGTAATTATTTATCTTGTTCTTTTGATAATTGCAAACTAGATAATTTCTTGGTTTTACCTGCATTCGTTGCAATTAAAGCTTATCATATCTAACCTATCTTGGAGTTAAAACTTATTAATCCACGAGGATATTTTGGAATTTCAAAAAGATAATTGCTTCATCTGGTATATTTTTATTGTAAAATGATAAAGCATATAAATGAAGTTTGATCTTGGAAAGAGCTTTTTGATAAAGAATAAATGGAATGATAGAAGAAGCATGAAAAAATTTGAAAGTTTGAAAAAAGACCCTTGTAAAAAATATTGAAGTGAAATAAATATCTTTAGAGGCCGAACAACAAAAGATTTGACAAAATGGGTTAACACTGAATTCTCCCCACTAGTAGAATGTTTACTATAAAATTATAAGGTTGGTGTTTTAAAAAATTATTTAAAAGAATTTAACCAACCTCTCTTGAAAGAAAGATTTGTACTCTTTTTGATAAACTCTAGAGAAACCGAAGTTGAAATCGATAAATAATTTCCAAAGGGAGAAATTTTGAATTTGAGAAACTAAGAAAAACATTGGCTACCATATTTCAGTTTATTTTTTATTGCTATGTTTACCATTTTCAAGAGATGGTAAGGTATGGCGATTCAAGATATGCCAATAAATGCTTTAGTGGTTTGTATTTGATGTAAAGCTTTCTTTTTTCAGGATGTCAAAATGGGAATTAAAGGAAATATTTTAAACAAAATTAATGACATGGTTAGTAACCACATCATTGCAAGTGATTAGTTAGCCATATCAATATGAAAATGATTATTTATGGCTTTTTTATTTGAAAAATCTATAACTGAGCTTTTTTCCGGTTTTGTTGTAAGATATCATGTCTTCCATTACAACTGATTGTATATAAGAGTTTCTGGGTGTTATCAATTACCTTCTAAAACCTTCTCTTGTAGCCAAGTAGAAAAATTTTTAGCAAGAAACTCCAAACTGTATCATTTCAAAAAAATCCTATATGTAAACAGTATAAAGCTGCTAAAACGCATTTTTGAGAAATTCTTAATTTTTAGTGAAAGGTGGTGTTTTACCAATAAGCAAAGAAATTTATATCATTGATAAAAGCATAAATCCGTCTCACAAGGCTACTTCGGTATTCAAACTGTAAAAATTTAGAAAAGAAATCAGCCAAAACACACTGAATCCGACATTGATGCAATATGAAGTTTAACTATAAAGATAAATTTTCTATCATTTTTTGCATTATGGTGAATAACAGTTTATAAATAATTGCTATCTTTCTATAGAATAAATCCTGAATGATTTGATTGAAATCTGCATTGAAAAACCGATTATTCGATTGAGCACCATGTTTCAAAAATTTGAAACGTCTCAACCGTGAACAGAAGGACGATATTTCTTTATTTAGTGTTTAAGGTTTTGGGATAGGAATAATATTGGCGATTTTTCATTAATCAGGAATATTATGATTTAACCAAATGTCTTAAAAAAGGACAAAAAGAGCGGAAAGTTTTCACATTTCATCTTGTTGATTCTAGATCAAAGTCGTCTAGTCAAAGTCTAGATCTAATTCGTCAGATCAAAGAAAAGAGATGAATATTCGAGATGTTGATTAAGCACCTCTTTAAGAGTTCAAGAAACGTTACAGTTTTCGGTTTATTCTGCTCAAAGGTCAAAGGGAATAAACCGATTGATAAGTGTCGTTTTTGCAAAAAAAATAGCCTGGGTGACTAAATCTGTAGCAAGATTATTTTTTGAAATTAGAAAGCTATGAGAATTATTTTTCTATTGGTTATGTTGTTATCCATTTTATAAATTTTTGTAGTATCACCTACATATTCGAAGGTTTGATTCCAATAACATTTTGACGACTTTTAAATAACCTCTGTTGTTTTGACGTCCAGTTTTTGTATTGAATTCAACAATATTGTGAAATATTTGCCTTTGCAAAGCATAAAAAACGCTTTTTTTTACGTAAAATCATTTTGCATTTGTTTCTCCGCCACAGAATTGAATCTTCGATTTTTCAGGATTGATAAACAGAAACATTTCTTATCAAATCCGAGAAATGATTGATAAAAGAGTACCACTCGAAAACATATTTTTAGAAAGACTGATGTTTGACAGCATTTTCTGTTTGTTTTCTATATTTAAGTATAATATTTTTATTTATCACCTTCACATTGATGGCAAAATGATCATCATCCAAAGGATACGAGTGAATCTGAAAGACACCCTATTAAAAACATCAAAAGATAATATACCGAAACAGAAAAAACGATTATTAGATTTTGAAGTATAATGAATTTTGGTTTTAGTGAGTATTAAAATCATGTAATTGTTTGTAATCCAATATAAAACTAAAATTACATATACAGAAGTTATATTCGATATTATTTTTAGGTGCTGGATAATTATGCCTACAAGAATTTTTTTAATAGTTCAAATTATAAAGATGTTAAGAAATTATTAGAAAACAAAATCTTGGAGAAAATCGTTGACTATCACTAAGAAAAAATTTTGAAGAGTTATTTACAGTAATTCCATAATGTGCCTAGGTAAATAATTTAACATAGGCTCCCTGAATTAATTTCAATAAAGATTCTATAATCATCAAGGTTCGTAGATTTATCTTTGCGAACCCTTTTCCATTCGAAATATGCAAAAAAGAATATTTCAAGAAATATTCCTGAAAAACAAGAATGTTTTTATGAATAGTAAATATTTTTTACCAGAATGTTCGATATTAAACTAGGCGAGCATTGAACTATTTTACGAAAACGAAGAAACTCATAAAAAAAGGGAAGAAAATAAACACAGCCAAAGACAAGCGGAAACAAACATTAAAAAAAATTCACAGAAAGAAAGGATAAAGAGGCAAGGCTCTTATTTCCATCTCGAAAAATAGAGAAGGCTGAAAATTTCCGCTTTTAAAACCGAAGTCTCAATAAAAATTAATTTTTTATGAATATCACAACTTTTGGATGTCAACATTTTTTTTCCTTTCCATTCCTGTTGGTGGCCTCTTCATTAATTAGATCAAACTAAGAATTGCTCTGAAAAACTATGAAAAAAATAGGAAAAACACTTTCAGTAAAGTTCTCAAAAATCTTAGCTTAATCGAAATACCTGCGGATTAACTTCTGAGCCTCATTTATATACTTCATTAATAAATTTGACCCCTTTCAGTGATTTTAACAGGTTATTCAAGTTGTTTCTTATATATTTCCAATATTCTAGGTTTTGAATTAGAATACTGATAAAGACGCCGTGTAAATGTCAGATATTTTAAGTATTTAAATTTTAGGAATAGTTTCTTGCTTGACCTTTTCGGTCAGTTAATAGGTATCGTTTTATGCTTGCCTTTGACAGTAAAGTATTTAAATGCAATCAATACTAGAGCACTTTCAATTCAGAATTCGAGATGAATGCACAATTTTGATAGCTGAACTTTTATGTTTTAATTCGCTATCCAATGGATCATTGAACAAGATAGAGTAATCTCAGACTACCTTATTTGTACCGATTTTCTTTCCTCCTTGGATTCTCTGAAGTGTATTTCTTCGTCTAACAACATAATTGCCGAGATCTAAAACCAAACTAAAATCCTGAAAGATAAAAATATATCGATAGTTTTTGCATTTGTTCGTGGACACACGGGCATTTATGGAAATGAGCTGGCCGATTGTATTGCAAAGGCAGCCTCTAAGCGCAAAAGTGACATTGCCATTAAGATTCCTAAGTCCTTTTACAGCAAGATTACGAGATAAATAATGGTGGAGTCTTGAAATCAAGAATATCTCATTTCAAATAAGTGGAACTTAAAAAAGAAGTTTTTTTCTATCCATTAATAAGAAACTGTCACGCCATCATTTTTATACTAATTACAAAATAACCCAATTTCTCACTGGTCATGGTAACTTTAAAAGTTATTTGTGTAAATTTAATTTGTTTCCATCATCTACCTGCGATTGCAACATTGGTGGCGAGGAAAATGTTGAACATGTGCTCCTTCCATGTTTGTCAGAGACAGACAGAACTAAGACTGGCATTCAAGGGCATTAATAAAAATTGGCCTCCAGATTTTCCCCAACTTGTTTCCACCAGAAGTGCTTTTAAAAATTTCCATAATTTTTTTGTTAGCATCTGTAATCCTTCATGATTGTTAAATTTGTTCTTTTTCTTTATGTAATGTGTTGTATACTTACTTCTGTAATCCCCGTGTAATGGTTTGTGGTGCCCGAGGATTTTTTAAACGTTTAAATTTTAAAAAAATTACTAGATTTTTGTTTAAAATCTTTCTCATTTCCCCCAAGAAAATTATTAAAGAGCATTTTCGAAGAAAGGAATAGAACAATGGTCTTCAAAAAAATTCCTATTTAGTAAAAAAGGAAAGTAAATTCAATCAGAAAATTGTTTAGCTACAGTCCTTGATTCTTCAATTAAAGTGCAATATAACGATTCTCTTAATAATTTACATAATTTCCAAGTATTTCCACAAAATTCAGCAAACTAAGCCGAAACTGACGTTATAGCATTGAAATCGTTAACTCATCTACAAAAAGCCTTAAACATAGAACAAGCCTTTGTTTTAAGATAAAAGCTCTGAAATCCTAATTTAAAATTCAACTTAAATTTGATGTGATCAAAAAATGTTTAAGAAGCTTTAATCAAATTCAAGGTTTCTCTTTAAAATATTGTTTTACTTCAACATCTAGTTACATTACAGTGAGTTTTATTCAAATCAAATCGTGATCACACCTGTATGTTTTGCTTTACATTCGAGTAATCTTTTAGCATATCTACGAACTGAAACTAAAGCCGTGATTTGGAAATACAAGATATTTGGCTAATGATTGGCAGATATTAAAGATGTTATAAAAACATTACTTTCCTTTTGAATAATAGACTTTGTTTCAAATTCAAGATCCTAAACAAAACTAAAATCATTGTCCGAATATTTTGAATATTTATATAAGGAAGAAGGAGAATTATAGAAGGAGTTACTAAAGCCCCGTTGCTGAATCTAGGAATAGTTGGATTGTGGATAGAAGAACTCTTGAAAGACCTAGAGTGAAATCAATTCTATAAATTTCTAATATGTTTCGAATTAAGCCTGTATAAAAGATCTTACTCATTTTAAAGGAAGGTAATTATTCATTTTAAATGCTAAAACAGAACTGTGGTGTGAAATTCCAGTTTTATCCTGGAAAAGATAACCACCCTACTTTATAAGAGCAGTATATCGCTTTGTCTGTACACTTAAAGTTATTTGATGTTAAGGAATCACTTAATTTTCATTTCTTCTTCTATTTTTATATCATTAAAATTCCTAATGTGTATATCTGCACAATAAAAAACGCATGGAAAGACTGTCGTCAAAATAAATATTTATGTAAAATATAACCACAGTGATATGACAAATACAACTTGTTGTCCTATTTCTGTCAATTAATGATTGTCCTAAGTATTTATATATATTTTATAAAATATCATTGTTGAGTAAATAACACCAATTTTAATATTTTTATGAGGGCAACATGGATCTCAGCAACGTCAACATAACACACGAACGGATGTACCCTGTTCCGTTCGCCAACTCTTCGCTCTTTCCCATGCTCCTTCTTTCTTTGGCAAACCAGAAAATCGCACCCAAGATAGCGACTTCGTTCCAAAAAGAGTACGACTATATTATAGGTAAGCTTGGGTTAGATTGGACTGGTGAATTTTTAAATGTAATTTCTATTTTAATGTATTAAAATCTACCCATAATATTTCATATAATGTGAGTGAATTCTAATATATTTCTATTAGTGTATCTTTGATGAAAGTCATTGCATATCTCATGAATATGAACCAAGTGATTAAAATTTAAAAAAGGAGAACAATTAATTACAAATATTAAAAATGTGAAACAACGAATCGAGTGAAAAAAAAACTATGTAAAAAGATTAAGTTTTTCTTACGCATGACCCATAAATGTTTTTCCTATTATTTGAATATTAACAACGTTTATTTAGTCAGTATATATGGGAAAACGTCATGCAGAAATATAATATAAAAACAATAAATGAGCTCAATAGCAATGAAAGGCTCAACATCAGCTTAAGTGCTGCTTCATCTGAGCTTTTTCCATGATTAATTAATTCAAGTGATCACGAATTATTAATCATTAAATTATCAGTATCTGAAAAATATTCTGAGCTGAAATTTTTTTTTGTTGTTGTTGTTGTGGCCGTTGGCTCTGCATAGTGGGTGGAGGATCCGAAGGATCGGTGGTCGCTGATCGTCTCTCTGAACTGCCATGTGTGAATGTGTTGCTGCTAGAGGCTGGACAGAGCCCTCCCCTAGTCACCGATATACCAGCCGTGTCTCGATATTTCTACCTGAGTGATATAGACTGGCGGTACCTGACGACGCCGCAGAAACACACAGGCAATGCTCTCAATAACAGGGTAACTAACATCCTCTCATTCAGTGTTTTTTAAAATTAAACATTCAAACAATGTGGATATTTTTCCATCGTGCTTAAAAAACAAATATTATAATTTTTTCTTCTCTCATACTTTTAGTTTTAATTGCAGTATGCAGACTGTTTCATTGTAAGGAAAGATATTATACATAAAAAAGCATAAAATAACAATTTTCAAATATTGTTTATAAGTAATATAGAAATACGTGTCGAAAGAGCTCGATTCCATTTGAAGTAATTTCAGAGCTGTTAATGAATTTTTCTACACACTTTTTGTATTGTACTAATTCAATGACGCTCTGCACTTTTACAATTATTTATTGTCATAGTTTTAGAACAAATTTTATCTAATTCCTCTTAAATTTCAGGTGAAGAGCTGTGATTGATCTTATATGATAGTGGGTGTAGTTTAGTTTAATTATATTAACATCCCGTTTAAAGGGCTATTTTGGGATGGACCTCGTCATTTTGAACCTAGATCAGATGAAGAGGGCGACACCTGAACTGGCACCCCCCTCTCCACACCATGCCACACCAACGGGAGGACGTTTGGCCTGACAGATTTAACGCGCAAGAGACCCCCTCACACGATGGTTCTTCGGTGGAATCGAGTCTCGAACCTGAAACCCACCGGTTCAGAAGCCGAGACCTTACCCCCAGGCCACCGCGGCCCCTATATGATAGTGGGAGATAACTCTCCCAGGGGTACATTAATATCCACAATTCTAGAATTGTTTATTCTAACATAATTTCCATATATAATAAGACAAGCATTGCCAAAAGTAGTCAGATCTACCACTATATTAAAAGTAAATTATCAGATTACTTCAAATATTAATATAGTAATTGTAAATCACATAGTCTTAGACACTAATAAAGAAGTTTTAGAATTCCTTATGAGCGTCTCAGGTGGTAAAACCAACTCCTTAATAGTTCATAAATATTCCACAATATTGCATGATATAAGGAATATTTTCAATATTGTATAATATCGTGAAATATCAATTAAAATCATATAATATTGCCCTGTGCTAATTTATACTTAAGGAAGCATGCGTCATTACCGGTGGAACTGTTAAACAGCCTCAAAATTTTTAATAAACCTGCCTAGCTATTCATAGCTAACTTATATAACAAATTGTTTCCCATGTTCTCAATAAGCTCTATTGAGAAGCGGAATACAGGTATATATAAGGCCTTGAGTCGTGGATTACACGTGGTTTAACATTTCATCCACAACATACAATGGAAATGAAGTCGTTGTCAGTGTGCAAGTAGAACATGTCGGTCGATCCATAATTCTCTTTATATAATGTCCAGTATTTGAACTGATATAATAGATATAAAAATTCCCACCTAACAGATCTAACATATATGAACATATGAGATATGACTCATTTCAGACCACATTATTCATGTTAAATTATCTTCGTGATGATCTGGATATTATGATCCATCGAACCTCTCAAGTTAGATCTTCTATATCAATAGATCTAAACACCTTGTGTGAACTCAAATATGTCAAAAGGCTCCAATAATTTATTTTTAATAAAAAAGCATATAATAATAAAATCAAATAATAACATATAACCAAACATTTTATTTTAAAAATCTAAATATATTTTTAATAATTTATGTCCCTAAAATAAATAACTTTCTTAACTAAGTTGATTTATTCCTTATAGCAAGTATAGAGGCCAACTGATAAGGTTCTGGAATAGAGCTATCAGTAAAAGACACATAATTGGAAAGGCTCTAATAATCTGTTTCGATAAAGCAGCATATAATCAAAAATCAAACAACAATAAGATTCAAATAAACACACCGTCAGTTTTTAACTAACAAACAAGTTTATTGAAGGAAAGGAGCGATTTGCAACTTTAGAAGGTCGAGAAGTTACCCACGACTAGTGGGTATCAGCTTTTATACAAGAACAGAATACTCTAGAAACAATTAATTTACATAATAAAGAAATTTCTAGAACATAGATTCCCAACGTGGGTGATAACACCCCCTGGTGGGCGTTTGAAGCTTTCAGGGGGTAAAAGACCCAGAGAAAATTAGGGTGCGTTGATATGGCATGAAGGGGCGTTAGAAGATTAACCAAATGTAATATACAATAACTTCAAAGAACGATTCCATGACATTTTAAACATGGGCATACCAGACTGAGATTTGGATCTTTTTTCCAATATCAGCACAGCAGGATCCCTTCAGTTGGAAGAACTAACAGAACTGACTACCAATGAGGATCTAAAAATTAAATTCAAGAATGGCTACCAAGAAGTTTGGTTGCAGAAGTCTATTCCGCAACTGCATTCAGGATTATGGTTGATTGTTCAACAACTTCTGATAGCATTCCCCTCTTCATATTTAGTAGAACGTGGATTTAGTGCTGAGGTAACATTGGTAACGAAAAAGAGAAATCAGCTCCATATTACTGAACGCGGCGACTTACGATTGTTTTTATGTGAAATCGAGCCTGATATTAGCAAGATCCTTAAAATGCATCAAATTCAGCCCTCCCATTAGTTAAGTTAGAAATTCGACGTCTTTTAATAAAAATACTTTTCAATATAATTAAGAATGCGCTTTGATTGGTCTCTGAAACTGTCAATTTATTTATCTAGAGAGCAATAGTTTACTATGAATTAATTCGTATCAAAATTCCTGCCTGTCCTTATGACAGGCAAGCGAAAATTTTTATTACTCTTTTTTTAAATAAAGAAGAAATTCTGAAGCGTTTCAATTCCAACAATATTCTATCTATTAGAATTTTTTTTTTAATTCTTGTTTTCACCATGCATTATGTACGCTCGTATATATCTGGAATGGGAGGGGGGCGATATTGAAATGTTCACCGGAAAAGGGGGCGCCAGATCAAAAAAGTTTGGGAACCTCTGGTCTAGAATGTTACAGAACATAAGGAAACAAACTAAAAATCCATACTTTGGACATAACAGTCATAACGAGCATTGAACTCGCAAACTCTGAGTTTGTATCACATGCAGTGACCATTCAACTCGTGGTAAGCTTTCGTTATGCGGCAATATAACCAAAAATATTATTTTAAAAATGTATACAGTCGAACCCGGTTAATTGGACCACCGGATAATCGGACAAGCCGCTTAATCGGACCGAATCTTAAAGAACCAAAACAAATTCTATGTACATAAGCCTAATATTATTCGCTTATTTGAACCAAAATTCCGTTTAAACGGACCAAAGAACATGGCAGGGAAGATGAAGATGAAGAAGAAGCCACAAGTCGCCTGTGTACAGCAGCAAGTCCGAAAGGGAAAAGAACCAGTGGGAGGTGAGCAAGCTCTTTGTTTTTTAGAATGGGCAGCTCGGTAGTAAGTTCTTCAAACGTTGACTTGAATTTGATAAGAACTTTTTTTTATTGTGCTTCGCATGCTGAGTATCGTGTAGATCGTTTCGAAGAATTTTTTTGTAAATTTATTTTTCAATGAATAAAGTTCATAAGTAACAGTAGTTCTTGTTTGTATGTTCGCGTGTGCCGCACAATAAAGGTCATAATGACATTTTAATATGTTACGTATGGCACGTCTCGTCTTGTAACATAGGGCATGTTCGTGTAATCGGACCAGCTGGTTATTAGGACCAAAATGGTCGCGTCCCGATGTAGTCCGATTAACCGGAATCGACTGTATTTATTTTTGATGACTAATCTCCATACAATAAATATTTTTATATAAGTTGATCCGTTCCTAACAGCAAGTGTATTGGCCTGCTGGCAAAGTCCTGGGAGGCATCAGCATCTACAATGACCTCATCTACTCACGAGGTGCCATGTCGGTCTACGATGAATGGGCGAAGCAGGGCTGCAAAGGATGGAGTGCTGAAGATGTATTTCCCTATTTTATGAAGCTCGAAGACAACAGAGACCCGGAATACTTGGAGAATGGTAAACCTTCTGTTCGGTTTAACTTTTTTATATCACAGATTATTGGAATTGTAGTCATTCAAATGCATTTCATTTACTTCAAAATTATTATAATTCCATTGGGTCATTTGAAATTACATAAGGCTACTATTAAATTTATATCTTTATTCATACTTTTCCGAGGAAGATACTAAAATTATATAAGTGAAAAATCGCCAGAAAAATGAATTTGAGTTGGAATCATAGCACCTGTGTTACTTTCGCAACGAATTTAGAATTCAAACCAAATGCCAAGGTAAATTAGGAGCAAATATTTCACATCTTTCCTTATTATTATATTAAGATATGGTCACTGTTGTATTTAGAGTATCACAATCAATAATTCATAAGTATTGTAAATTTAATAACTTACTAATACACAATAAGTATATTAATAAGTTATTAAATTCCTACTTATTCTTATGAGATTGTAACACAATTAATTTAATTTAATTTTTTCAAGAACATGATGATATTATAATACTATTCTGATTTTTACATTACCACCATTAACTACAACTTAAATTTAATACTAGGTTAAATACTAGTATTAAATTTAAGTAATAAATAAAGAAAGCGTTTGCACTTAAGTTTTTCCATATCACTTACATCACGTAAGAATAAGTAATTTTTCACATCATATGTTATAAAATTAATAATTAGATCCATTCACTGTAAATATATATTGATCTAGTCATTAATAAAGGACTCTTTAAATGACTAGATCCATATGCTGTTTATAAATTAAAACTAAACATATTAAATGAGAATTTTAGAACTACAAATACACTGGATTATCGCACATCCGTGTTTTTAAATCAAATCCTTCGGTGATTTAAAGTTTTCTCAATCTCCTTAAATTTTCTTCACAGATAATCATAAAATATCATTCATAATTCGAATTTATACTGGGTAGTAGAACATTAAACTCAAAATGATGGAACATTCTTTGTATTATACTCATTAATCGAATATCTTTTTAGCTTCAGTCTTCAATTATTGTTTAAAAAAATAGGACCTTTCGATTCCTCGAGGTATTAAAATAGAAATATGTAAGAAATATTCCCACATCTTCTTTAAAACTTTTTATACATTTTGCATGAAATATGCTCTTTATTTTAAAGTTTTATTTTGCAGTTATATTCAAAGTGCTGTTTGTTATTTTCTTATTAAAATAAATTAACTATCGATTGAAGGATTTTAATGCTACTACTTTTCCCTTACCTTTTTCTCAAATTTATTACTGTTTATTTATTAATTGTCAATCACAACTTACCTTTGATGATGAATTAGTTCCATTCATCATCAAAATTAATGTTCCATTTTGCTATACTCCATTTAAGTTAAACCGTTCAGGTATAAATCCTTATATATAATTAAATATTAATACAGAGTTAATTGTCTAATATATGTTCAGTTCATGAACCTTGGAAAGGGATTTTTTAATGAATATAAATGCATGAACATTTCTAATGGAGGCATGTCCATTGAGATTATAATGTTTTTAAAAACATATATATCTGGTTCCCATATCTTCTTTCCTTAGAGTAATTACTCTTTCTTATTCGTAAACTATACGGATCTTAAACAGAATCTGTCTTCTTTAATAATCAACGATGAATGAAAATCATGCGATTAAATATTTGATGAAAGAATTAAAAGTTTAAATTTCAGGATAGCAACGTAATATACTGTTATAAACTAAGCAAAAAATTATTTTAAGAAGATTCCAAAATCCAGAAAAAATTTCGCAACTACCAAATTAGTAAAATTTAAAAAGATAATTTATTTTTTAAATTTTAAGGTGGCGTAAGTTATATTTTTTTAATATAATATTTTCGAAAATTATCAAGGAAAAGCGCCAAATCTTTGCTTAGTTTTCGCGAATTCCAATTTACAATACCATTTAAAATCGCAAAAAATAAAGCCCAAGAACATTCTAATCCTTTAAAATATGTGAGGACCAAATTAAGTGGCTATAGTTATACTACCTGACAAGTAGAACGTTAATACACAAGTATTCATCTTTATTATTAATGTATTTTTTTTTTAATTTTAAATATTCAAAATAAGTTTTTATTTAATTTTAAGATTAAAAATTGTACTTCTGTCTTGTTTTGTCAATTTTAAGATTCAATTTTTTGTAATGAGAATGTTTTGAATAATTGAATCTTTACTGTGATCCATCGAATCAAATAAATCAATTGTTTTATTTTGCACTTATTTTGCGATATTATCTCCATTTGTTCTTTTAGGTTATCACTCGAGAGGAGGTCCTGTAACTATTGAAAAGCCAAGATATGACTCAATAATCAAAGAGCCAATTTTTGAATCAGCCAAAATGTTTGGTTACAAAGTTGTAGATCCTAACACGCCGACTACATCAGGTAAAGGATTTTGCGTCACTCTGCGTTGAAAAAGTATTCTAATTAATACTACTCTCATTATACCCTAAATTAAAGCAGTTTTTAACATTAAATGAAATAATATTCCTTTGATGCTAAAAATAAAAAATAAAGAGAGGTTGAAATTGTTTTAAAATAAATTTTCATAATCTAAATTATTTAAATATTTAAGATTTGACCGATTTTTTTAGCTTTTAATTTTTGTTGCTACAACTATCAAGTTTTATTAATATCTTGTGTTTAATTTTGAAAAATGAAGAATTGAAGTTAAAGAAATTGAACTGATCAATGTAAGATAACCAATTCTTTCTGCTTCGATTTTTATTATCGGTCTAAAAGCCGTATGAAATAGACGGGGAAAGTGCAGCGACTGAATAAATTAGAGATCGGACGAGACGAAGCATTTCCATAAAAATATGCAGTGTCCACAAAACTTAAAGAATATTTCAACATAAAACAACGTAAAAAAGGTGACTTTTGTATTTGATTAAGAAATCTGAAGGAAGCAGCATGCAAACGATAAAATTGAACTTTGATATTATTGTTTAACTAGACGCCTTTGGCGACCAGCTGGTTCGCCAAGAGTAATGGGGTCTAAGATTTTCAATTAAATACTTATGTGCCTTGCTCTCTTTATAATTTCTCTGCTAGATATATTTAAACTTCGAAAGTCACGTAACACTGATTTACTAAATTAATGATATAGATGTTGCAAACGATCATAGAAACCTTTGTATTGTATTTCTTTTTTAGAAAACATAACATTTAATATTTATTTAATTTCATCCAATCATGTGGTGACTGTTACATTTTTTTTTCGATTTAATTGGCAGTCATAGTTAATTTATTTTTTAATTTGAACTTCTGTCAGTATGATTTCAACAGTTTAATAAAAGCTATTTTTTTCCCTTTGCTCGTTCATTATTTATTTTAGAAAATGTCACATATTATATTTCTTTTATTTTATCCAGTCACGTGCTAAAAGTTGCATTTCTTTAGATTTAATTTGTAATGATAGTTGGTTTTTTTTTAGTTTGAACTTCCGTCAATAGGATGGCAACATGCTGATAAAACCTAATTTTTCCCGCTTGACGTACTCGTGCAGATTAAATTTTATTGTTTTGTCCGAAATATATTGTTGTAAAACATGGTTAAAATATTTCTTTAAAAATTCGTTAAAAATAGAAGCTTAAGTTATACATTAAAACACTGATGCCATTAGAAAGCTAATTTTTTAATCTTTAAATTGATGTAAAAATCATGTTTGTGCGATAATAATTTCGGAAGTTATAGCGGAAAATCGTCGAAATTTCGCTTAAATTTTAATTAATTCAAATTCTAATTAAAAATTCGAAAAAAGGGCTCCGAGGTGCACATTCCCAACCTCCAAGGTATACATGTACCAAATTTGGTAGCTGTAGGTCCAACGGTCTGGTCTGTAGAGCGCCAACACACACACACACACATTGAGCTTTATTATAAGTATAGATAAAGCAAAATCAAATGCTTCTTTCCCTTTGTTTCATATTCATTTTGAAACTTTTTTTTAAATATTTATGCTAAGTGCAAACATAAAAAAGGTATGAAACGTTTTTATATCTATAAATATTTTGTTTCAAATGGATTCTTTAAATTGCTGCTAACGGCAAAATCAAAAATATCTCTTTTACCTACATGTTTCATTCAGAAATGGGCATGGTATCTATTGCATGTTCCTTTTCCAGCTTCACGTATTGTTTAAAGCTCTTCAAAAAATTATTCAATTTAGTTGAAAATTTTTGTTATATCCATCATTCAAATCGGAGTTCATGCCAAAGATAGTTATTTATTTATATTTTTTCAAAATTCTTAAAATGTTGATAACCCTATTAATTATGCCTTAAGATCATACTAACTTAAGAATTCTTGTTGATAAAATCTAGAAGTTCCATGATTGCAGGGATAATAAATTTTCATAATAGATAGCACAAATATTACAGAATAAACTGGAAAATCTATCTATAATAAAATTAATTTATTTTTTCAAATCCGGAGTTTGGTTCCGTAAGAAAAGCATGCTATCATTTCACTATTGAATTGTAGAGATAAGTGTTGGCGCAATCGTGCCAATGTGTTGGTTGAATTTCGCCAATAATTGAACCTGTGATGTTTGGGTTTGATGTCAAGTATCTTATCCACTATACATAAGTTGCCACCGATGTTTAGTGGCAGTTACTGGCTTATTAAGATGTCACCACCGAATTAATGAACTTTCATCTGGTTTTATACAAAAGAAAAAGAAAATTTTATGTTTAGTTGAATGGTAATTATATTTGATCCACATACAATTCCATTTCTAAACTAGATGGAATAATTAGGCCATGTATATATATATATATATATATATATATATATACACACATATACATATATATTTACACACACACATATTACATTACTTTTTTTTAAGATCATTATTATTTTATTTCACCTTTATAGCACGATCTTTAAATGGGAAGTAATCCAATAAAAGTACGAAACTTATTATTCCCACAAAAACAATATTTCAACTTATTTAAATCAAAGGATTCACATATATTATAGCCCATCAACTAATGTCAAGGCCAGAGACAACACTAAAAAAGGAAAATGTACACATTGCATTACTTTTTTTTCTTTCAGGTTTCTACCATTTTCAAGGAACGCTCAGAAATGCCCAACGATGCAGTCCTCCTAAAGCATACCTTGTGCCAGCAGAAAACCGCACAAACCTGGATATTGTGACTTCGGCTTACGTCAAAAGGGTAACATGAAAAATTTAAATATTTATGAATAACAGCATATGCATTAGTGCATACACGATTATTAAGTTTAATGATTTCGAATCCATAAGCGAATTAATTCATGTCAGATCGATTTCCTACTAAATAAGTCAATGAGACTAGCATCCATATCCGGAGTTGTACTTTGACTCGGCTCTTACATTCCTCTTTGGAAAATATTCAAACAGAGAAAAAAAATTATAATTTATCGTTCTGAGTCTTGTATCTGTAATAAAAAAGACTAATAGTGTATTAACCTTTATTTAGGATTCATGAAAACAACTCTGACTTTTCAAAATCACGGACTTTGAAAACTAAAGGGCATATTTATAAGAAGATGTATGCTTCACCATAAGAGAAAGCCATTACTATCTCAGATGAATGTTGCCACATAACTATAGAATTGGGCGAAAGACCGAATATTCAGTTATATTTTTATACATTCAAGTAATCAACCATCAAAAATTTATTTTCATTTTTATTATAATCCATCCCTCTGTAAGTTATACAGAATAATTGAACGATCGGTACGCCTCAATGGCAATCTAGACTTAAGGAGGGTTCAGACGAGGCTTATTATTGTCCGCAAACGTTGCCTCTCTGCTGTTGTCCTCGTGTGAACACTTGAGACAACGCGGACAACGTTTGTCCCGACGGGACAATCATTTGCCATTGTCCCGTTGTAAGCATGTGATTTTCTGGAAGTAGTCGTGATCCTCTATTGCGGACAATAATAAGCCTCGTCTGAACCCACCTTTATGGTTGAATTCTATGGATATCATCTACTGTACAAAAACACTCCATAAAAGGTAAGTTCCATCATCTGGCGATACCCATCCTCATACCATTATTATGTCCTCTGAAATGGCGGGAACCAATCACCGCATCTGCAATTTTTCATTCCCATATAGGAGATTATTCATTGAAAGGACTAGTTAATTAAAACACTTACTTCATTAACATGTACATAATCAAATATTTTTGGTCCAGTGTTATCAGTTCTTCCCCATGTACTATAACGGAAACTTTATAAATTGATTTAAAATATTCAGAAATATTTTTTAATCTGAAACCGTACTGAATGTCTTTTTCAGATCGTGATCGAAGGAAATCAGGCTACTGGGGTGGTGATCGATTATGGAGGATCTGAGCATATAATTAAAGCCAAAAAAGAAGTGATTGTTTCTGCAGGAACTGCCAAAACGCCTCAACTTCTCATGCTTTCTGGTATAGGACCCAAAGAACATCTGCAGGAGCTAAACGTAAATAATAATTGGATTATTAATTATCTTAATTACTTATTATTTGAATAGAGATTAAAATGCTCTGCTTTTCTATTCCTTGTATGAAGTGTACAAAAAAAAGGCACGATAATCATTTAAAATTTTTCATGAATTACTTCTTTTTAAGACATTTTGAATCTGAGAAAGTTATTTTTTATTGGTTATGTCTTTCTATTTGTTTGTGATCATAAGGATTCAAAACGTAATGAAATAGGAGCATGAAACTAGGCGAATTGTCTTCATATCAAAATTTAAATGAAACCTTTCGACAGAAAATTCGTATTCCTCTCATTCAAATGAATGCAAACGTTGTAGCACAAATACCCTAAGAACTTGTAATAAACTATAAATCTGCATAAAATTTTGTATAAAGTTTGTATTTTGTTTTGAATGAATTTCTAACTACCTTTTTTATACACGATAACTTGAGAGCTACAATTCAAAAGCAGAATTGATAATTAAATGTAGAGTTTAAAATACACTGAATTACGTGCTTACCTTAAAGATTTATGAAGCGCAAATTCGTCTTCAAAATTGTCCTCAGTAATGATTTTCAATACATTTTACTTTGGTACTTTATGACACACAAACGAATCTTTAAATTTTTTTGCATTAATGTCTTTTAATATAGTTTAACTTGATTATTTATGAAGAACAAATTTGTCTAAAAAACTTTATTCATTAAGGTTTTTCAATATTTAACTTTCCGATTTAAATAGACAAATTCGTCTTTAAAATTGTTCACATTAATGTTTTTCAATATTTTTTACCTTGATGATTTATAAAACCCAAATTCGTCTTTAAAATTGTTCACATTAATGTCTTCCAATATTGTTTACCTTGACAACTTATGACGCCCAAATTCGTCCTTAAAATGATTTACATTAATGCCTTTCAATATTTAATTTCCAGATACCAGTAGTTGCTGATTTACCTGTAGGAAACAATTTACAAGCATTTGCTATTGCTCCATTAAATTACCAGATAAATAATCCCCACCTTCAGCAAACAGTGGAGCAGAGACTTGCAGATGATAGTAATATTGAAGAATACATTCATAACAGAACTGGTAAATTTTTGCTTATACTTTTTCTAGCTTAAATGTTACTAAACAATTTTAAAGTCTATTACCGTTCATAGAATCGGCAAAGTAGAGTGAATCAAAAAGTAAACATCATTAATCAAATCGTTAAATGAATATTTAAAGCGTTTCATCAAATGCCATGTGGAATAAGGAATTTTATTACATTTATCGTTAACCAGACATTAAACTATTCTATAAAGGTCCTGAAACTATCACAATGTGCAAATGTTAGTCATTGAAGCATTTTGTTAAATATTTAGTGTATTTAAAATATGTTTTGATTACCGTGATATTAATTAAATTGTTATTTACAATGATTTTAACTTAAACCATATTCATTTTTCTTTGATTAATTCTTGTCTCTCATATTTAAACACAATTTTATTGCTGAAAAAATAAAACATTAAAACATATATTGATTGCCGAAATTTGAATAATTGTTTGAACTATATAAATTCATGATTAATCAACAATGAATTGTTTAAAATGTTTATATTTGATGATCTGAAATAGATAGGAACTTATACAATATACTGCAAAATGGAAAAAAGTTCAAAGTTGTATCTTATTATTTGAAAAATCGCCATAAAAGCAGTTTTGTTGTTTATAGATGAAAAAATGATTATATATCATGAAAAACCACTTAGTGTGATACAATATTCAAATGATGAATCCATTGTAACTATGTAGCGTGCATCTCATCGAAGTTCAAAGAAGAGCCGTTTTATTATAAATAGTTTTACAGTTCACATAAAAAATTTGTATAAGGTATTTGTTAAGGACAAAGCATTGATCCACCAATGCAGATCTGATGGAAATGGTGAGTACATTAGAGCTGTTTTCGAATACAACTATAAATAATCCAAAACCAGAAAAGAGAGAGAAGGCACTACTCTTCAAAATCATTATAACAATATTTTCAACAATAATGGACCAGTTGTTTTACATGCTTCAAAAATTGTCTTCTAATCTGACATTTGTCGCTTAACAATTGGAACCCATTTAAATTTATGGAATAAAATTTTGAATTGTCTGCTATCCATTCATGTGTCAATATATAACTGATTCCTCAAAATGCCTATGAATCTACTCTCCAAGGTGTTAACCCCTACGGATAATAATAACTACGGACATGGCTCTCTGAGATATTCTCCAACCCACACAAAGGAAATGTTCAGGCTAAGATTAAGTATATTTATTAGGGGACATTCTATACTCCTCACTCAGTGCTTTGAAAGTACTTCATTGACTTTTCGACTTCCAAATAAGGATAGAGCATCCCGTGATGTTCGCCAGCCGACAGTCTTTTGGATCCGCAACAGTCGACCACAACGAATCCTGTCGATACTGCTACGTACAGTGGTGGCGGGATGGTCGGCTGTATGCAAGAAAAAGGAGTCCTTTGGATCCGGATGTGTTGGTCGTTCGCGTTTGCATGCATTGGATTTGTGCATTCCTTTAAGTTCGAACTCGGAACCATTGGGTCCGTCGCCATGTAACATAATTCCCAGACAAAAGTGCACACTCCGGTTTGGAAGTTATTATGTGGATTATAAAATTATCACCTCATTAATGTGCTTATGAACTTGCCCTCACAGATTCATTAAAAATAAATATTTTAAAACTGTTCCTTTTTCCTGAATGACTATGTATTAAAAAAAAGTAGGGAATAAAAAATTATTAAAGGCCGTAATTTTATTTTTATGTAGCAAGATGCAATGTAAATTTCTTTAAAAATTAATATTGTATATTTTACTAAAATATTTTGTTAACATATTACCGAGAGCAAATACTATATCCTTAATATTCAAATAAAACAGATATCAAAAACTGAAAATTTTTCACTTTTATTTTAAAAAATACCAATAAAATTTTGAGTAAATTTTTTAGCAGTTAAGTTTATTTGTTTTTAATTTAAATTTCAAAAATTAGTTAACTATGGATAGATATAAAAAGAAATTACAGATTCATTCTATGAATTTAAATAAAATATATAAACGAAAACTTTTTTGAAATCTTAAAAGATAATACATTGTCTCTCAGTTTCAAACAATATAAATATAAGGAGTTAATAATAAGTAAGAAAATGACTTATTGTAAAAGTGAATAGCCTTTTAATATATTGAAGTTCATCCAATAATTACTATAGATTAAAAAAACTAACTGTCATCAAAAATTACTAAACTGTCATCTTAGCTCATAAACCGATTCATTTTATTAAAGAATAGTTAACCCACTAAGTCCAAATTCAAAATGAATTTGAATAATGTGATAGTAACATGTTTGAATGCCAACTAATTGAGGAATATTATTCCTATTAGTCTTTCCATAAGAATCTATTTACTTATGTGTCAACTTTTTAATACTCGATTTCTTCAGAGTATTAAAAAGTTGAATAGAGTATAAGAATAATTTAGATGTCAAAACAAAAGTATAAAGTGCTGACAAAAACATTTAAAAATATTGGAATTTCACTGATATTTATAACAAATCCTGAATATTAACTAATTTTTATAGGTTTTTCTTTCTTGTAATATTTATTGTAGATTAATTTCGTTATATTACTGATTTCAGCGTTTTTAGTCCTTTAAGGATCTGATTTAGACTTCCGTATGTATAATAAGAATCCGTTATATCTACATTTTGTTAAATGAAACAAATTTATACTTTTTTATGGTAACTATAATGGTTTTATTTATTTATTTGTATTAGTTCTTACTTTATAGTTTCTAATGTATTTCATAATCCTTTATAATATTTTAAAAGATTTCAATTAGTCAATTATTTCTTAAACTCTCCACTGGATGGCACTACTTTATTGAATCGAAATCTAATCAAAACTTATAAATTCATTGATAATTAAAATACTCATCCCTACAAACCATATATCTCATTCTCCAAAAATATTCACTGTATGTTGCGGTTTAAGTTCCATATCAATTTAAATACAATTATTTATTTTAATACTTGATCAGAGAATACTCTTCACCGTGTTTATTTACTATTCTGTTACATGAATTGTGTATGTTAAGCATAGTCATCGTTTACTAGATCTGGAATTAGAATTTTATTTATATATCGTAGTGAATATTCTGGAAATACAAAGCAATTTTCAGTAGTTACAAGCATAACAAGTATAAAATTTAATGAAAAGATTATATAAGGAATTAGTATCCATCTGTCTGGCCTCTCAAATTTCAACTCCTTCGTATGACAGATATTCCTAAATAAAGTATTCTAAAACCAATATTTCATTATAAAGTCATTATTACTCCTCATTAGTTATAAAATAATTTTTGAAAGTCGACACTTACTGGTAGCATATTATGAACTAAAATCTCGCAATGTATAATTTAAAATTTAATTATTTAATACTTGTCATTCTGTTCAAATCTTATTAATAATCAATAAAAATAAATACATCTATTAATATATTTTGATCATATATATTGTTATTTGAATTGGCGATTTGTCAAGGTTGTCAACTTGGCAAACAGATCGCATTACGTAGCAAATAATTTAACTTCCCAAGTATTAAAGGTCTAAGATTAAAGGTCACTAAATTCTGCCTTCTAGCTGCCTTATTTTTGGACATAGTAAATAGCTAGTTACTACATTTATAATATATTGTGATATACGATGATTTTTTTTCAGGAATTTTGGCGTCAGCTGAAATTATTTCCGTGATTTCTTTCCTGAATGACTTGAATGCCACGAATCCTTACGACTTTCCTTATTACGAGATGTACTTTCTAGAATTCCCGAAGCTTGTGCCGAAAAATCAAACAAATTTCAAACCTGGCGTAAGTGCGAAGAATATTTATTTTTGGTATAATAGAAAGCTAACATCAATATATACAATCAATATATACTTAAGTTTTCGATTGTTTGTATGAAATTTTTATGCTATTGTTTATGAAGGATATGTTTATTTCAGGTCTTTGAAGAAATATATGGACCTTACAAAGACACTCCCATCTTTTTGTGTGGTGCCATGCCAACACAGCCTAAAAGCAAAGGAACGGTTCGACTGCAGTCTACCGATCCCTATGTTCAACCATTGATTGATCCTAATTATTTAGCGGACCCAATGGATGTTAAGTCTGTTGTGACTGGTAAGGAATGGCAGTTATTGTTTATCATCTTACTCAATCATGATATAACCAGCAAGGTTCTTGCCGAAACGTTCTAGGATCAGTAGGTGTTTATGCTTGTCTCTAGCCTGCACTGTTCGGCTCTCTCCCTCATGTCACTGACTGTACTGGCTCCGCTGTGAGGTAGCTGGTGAATGAGAGGTTGTCAGTTTACAATGCAATCATGCGATTCGATTTCTTAGACTTGGTTTGAATTGATTTTCTATCCAAGGGAGATAAAACAACAACAATAACAAATTTATCTCATGTTCCCGGACAAAGACCTTTTTCTGTCTACCGATCCCCATGTTTAACCATTGATTGATCCCAATTATTTAGCTGATCCAATGGATGTTAGGTCTGTTGTGACTGGTAAGGAATGACAGTTATAGTTTCTCATCTTGTTGAACCATGATATAAAATACAAGGTTCTTGCCGAAACGTTCTTGGATCGGAAGTGTTCAGGCTTATCTCTAGCGTGCACATCATCTCCCTAATATCATTGACTGGCATCCTCATGACTGACTCCATCATGTGCTGGCTCTTCTGTGAAGTAGCTGGTGAATGAGAAGGTATCAGTTTACAATGTGATCATGCGATTCGATCTCTTGGACTTGGCTTCAATTGATGTTCTGTCCAAGGAAGATAAAAACAACAACAACTTTCTGTCTTGAAATCCGACAAAGATCTTATTCCCTTCTCTTCGCATGAAATTGTGAACTTTGGTAAGACGGCGAATATTTTGCACAGCAATGATGAAGGATAGTTTAAAAATAGGGATTTTTGACTAGAGTCTAGCATTTTTTTATTGTATCTATCACAAGAATATGTATTTGGGATCCTTTTTGCAGCCCATTAAGGCCCAAAATTTAATGCTAAACTATAGTTGTAATCACGATAATATACTGAATTTCACTGATTTAAGAGTTTGAGTTTAGGATTTATTGTGCCCACACATGCATGCATCGACAGACGGCTAACCGCTAACGAATTTGGCGCAAAATTGGATAAATATCTATATTTTAAATGCTAAATTTCTGTACGAAATTTTATTCACCTAATTTTTTGTGCTTTGTAATTATCAAACTCACTTGCATATGAAAGGCAGACAAACATATTTTCAGAGAATAGATTTCACTCAAAATTTGAGAAATATCTGGTAGTTTTTCGTAATTTTAATAACCGAATTTCAATCACCTAACTCAAAGCGTTTTTGTATTATCCTTTTCACAGGCAGGCAAATATAATGTCAAATGCCTCCTTCTTTTCCAGACATAATTATTGCTTTCAACAACAAAAAGTGGATTGTTGGATTATGGATTGGAAAAGTGGATATTTATAGGAATGACGTAATTGCCTCTACATTATGAATATTTCAGCCGACTAACAGATTAATGAATTATTATTACTAGTGTACAGATTTATTAATTATTATTACTTTTTAACAAACATTATTTTACATATTTCTGATTAAACATGGTCATTATATAACACTAAAGCTACCACGATCCGGTCAAATGACCGGTTTCCAATAGCAGTTCCAATGTATCGGTGAAATGCTGGTAGGTTTAGTGTTAAACCTATTTCTTCTGGCATAAAAAATCGT
Source organism: Argiope trifasciata (assembly GCA_026543055.1). Taxonomy (NCBI): domain Eukaryota; kingdom Metazoa; phylum Arthropoda; class Arachnida; order Araneae; family Araneidae; genus Argiope; species Argiope trifasciata. The sequence goes on along the minus strand of JAPMOQ010058285.1, from coordinate 936,975 downwards.
ATTTGTTTGTTCACACCAACTAGCCAACCCATAGGATAAAAAAAATCTGATTCCGGTCATGACAAAAAAATTTTATCGCTTTGATAAGACGTGAAATAAAACCTTTAGAATCACAGTCCCATTTTTATCCAAGATCTTCTTATAAACATGATAGAGGATACAATACAAAGGACGCTAACTTGAGTGACGCATTACATTTTTAAGCTAATTCAAGAGGAAAAATTTTTTAATCTAAACAATGATATAAAATTATTGCTTGATTTGAGTAATCCGTAATTATTGAATTATGTCAATGCTACAAAATGGAATCTAAAACATTCTAAAGAAGGTATAATGTAGCAGAGTTTAAGAGTTGGTGGCTCTGATACCTCAGATAAATCTATACATTTTCTAAAATGGAGAAAATATTGAGAAGGAAAGCCTGTGGGTTAAAAAATGTGGTTTGTAAAAGATATAATTATTTTGAACTTACTTATTTTCTTCTTTAGATTGGAGTCAGTTTTTTGGACATTGGTGTTATAAAAGGACGAAATGTAACTACATTTTGCAAATCTTTTATTCATGTACTCATCTGTCTTATCTAGCCGGTGTTTTGGCATAGGGGTAGCGTGTCTTCCCCATGATCTGGGCATCCCGGTTTCGAGTCCCGATTTGGGCATGGTTGTTCTTTGTTCGATCTGTGAGACGTAGAAATGTGCCCCCCTGTAAAAAGGGGCTGTGCAAGCGAAGGTGTGTGCCACCTTCATATGAGCTAGAAATCAGACTTCTGCCCTCTGGGTGCTCAGGAATCTATACCCTAAGAAGCTACTGCATCCCCTTTCCATGGAAACATGGACACGATATCATCATCATCTGTCTTATCAAAATAGATTCTTCTGATATCAGGCAGTTCTTATATCTTACATACTATCTCGTGTGTGTGTGTGTATTTGCGTCTATGTCTGTGTCTGCGTGTGTGTTTACATGAAATGTTTTTTTATTTATAATATTTTTTAATTTAAAACTTTGTTTCTTATTTTTAATGTTTCAATTCTTTTTTTAAATATTGTATCTTGTTCAAATACTTACTAATTCATCATAGGTCTGAAAACCTGCCAGCAGATACTTCTAACCGAACCTTTGAAAAAAGTTGGCGCCAAGGCCTTCGATAAGCCAAATCCTGGCTGTACGGACCTCGTAAATGATGGCGACAAATATTACGAGTGTATTGCAAGAGGCGCCGTTCTTCCTATTTCTCACGCCGTTGGCACCGCCAAGATGGGAGATCCGAATGACCCCACCACGGTGGTGGATCCCTTGCTGAAGTATGAGATTTTATCTTACGAAATATTCATTTTTAATTGCCTTCAGTAATAGTAGTCTGTAGATAATAAATTTATGAATAACCTAGGCACAACCTGTTGCACAATATTATATAATATTAATAAATATTCCACATTATTATAAACTAGCGAAAATTAATCAATGTTTTGAGAATATTGATCAGTGTTTTGCAATATTGCACAGTATTTGCGAACTATTTAGGAATCGTATGACCAGTATCAAACTCCACATCTAAAATTATTTTGTTCGAACTCGATGAAATTTAGAATTGGAAATTCCTCAATATTTGGAGTTCCGAGGATTTAATCTAATACTATAATACGAGGAATGGTTGCCAAGTCAAAAATCGCCCCAGAATTAATAAACCCCGGTAAACTTGGGGGTCTGGGGTTTTTGGCCACTAGGAATCGATTGGCGCCGGTTTTGAAGCGCTACGGTCGAGCAGTTCGGAGTTACAGATAGGATATTTTCAAACTTTATTATTTCGCCATAATGGCTACTTAAATTTTCAAGCGGTAACGGGCTGCCATCTATAGCCAATATGGCGAACTAATAAAGTTTTATGTTTATGCTGTTATAGGTTTATAATATGTTTCTTATGTATGTATATATGTTTGGTTTTTCTAAATAAATTTGTCAAAAATATTGAACTTCAACACACTTCAATCTTTACCTTTACTTTACCTTTGTATAGAATAGTTCCTTTTCCGAACTCTAACTTTGTTTAGAATAGTTTACAATGGTGCACTTTAACCGGTTATCTTTTCACCAATGGTTTCACAAATTTTCTTATGGTATGTATTTTTTGATAAATCACAATTGAAAATTTAAATCTTCGAGTTAGCTTCGATACCTGTTTTCTCCGAGTGGAGCTCGGTCGCCCGCTGGTAACTGCATAATTTTATATTTGTATACGTTAATACTCCGATTTAAGCTATCTGGATTCATGCGTTTTATTATTTTCTCTTCCAGCTCAAATATTTCTCTTGTTAGATTTTGATGTAAATATAAATTTTGAAATAATGAAAAAAAATCAGGGGGGGGGGAATAAAAAAGAAAAAACCCAAAGAAAAAACTTTCTGATATTTTTAACAACTGGTATTTTGTTGAGATGGCGCTATTTATTGTATGGATTTTCTATATAATTAGGTCTTTTAACTATTATAAAAAGAGGTCAACCAATTAAATTGTAATTGTAAATAATTGGTATCTATTAAATGATTCTATAACAATCAAAGTGCAAAATCCACTTGCGTATTTACAAACTCGGATTTTAAATCGGTAGTTAATTTAAATAAATTACTATCTCTTTTTGAAGCTATCTAAGACCTATTTTAGGGCCGAGGTGGTCTGGTGATAAGGTCTCGGAGTTGGAATCGGAGAGTTTCAAGTTCGATACATGATTCCACCGAGGAACAGTTATTTGTCGGGTCTGGTGTACGTTAAACGACCGGACCAAACGTTTTCCCTCAGGTGTGACGTGATGTGGATTGAGGAGTGCCAGCTCAGATGTCGTCTTCATCATTTGACCGTCGTTTGAAATTACGAGGTCCGTCCCAAAATAGCCCTAGTGTTGCTTTAAAGCGGGGCGTTAATATAACTAAACTAAACCAAGATATATTTTAAGAAAGATCCTTGAGAGCACTTTTGATGTGTAATCACATGTGAATCATGCATGATAATTTTTCAAATATATACCATATCTCCATATAGAGTGGTTCTTTCAAGAAATAGGATTTGAAATTTGATATTACACCTGTACTGAAAACGAAAATCTAAGTTCTGAAATCATCAGCCCTTTCAAATTCCTCGAGTGTATGTATTTTCTTAACAAGAAATAACACGTTCGCAGATTTTTTTTTTTTAAAAAGCATCCTCTGAAAAATTTCAAGTGGCTTCTCAAGCAACGATCTCCATAGATAGTTTGATGTAATAATAAATGATAGGTTCCGTTAACCTATACGTTCCCTAAATAATTTCCGTTAACTAATTAAGAGGTTTATGGAGAATCCTATCTATCTACGCATGTGTACCGTTATTGAAAATAATATCTGCGCGTGTTCAAATTATTCTGCCTTTACAATAGAAAATTCATAATTGTTGGGTTTGCTGCAATAGGAATGTAGCTCCAACTTAAAGGAATTTAGATTTACTTGCTTTATCATGTAGTAAAAAAAACTTGTTCTTTTGCGTCCAGAAAGATGTCCTCCAGTCATTAGTTATGTCTAATCATTACTTAGTCATTGATTAGTTATCAATCTAATCATTAATATTCAACATCCAAAACAATATTCCATTAATGTTAAACAAATTTCTGCCATTTTACTCTTACTTACTTCCACTTTCGACTGCAAAATGTGAGTATGAAATGGAACTAATGCGCAAACACATCCTACGAGGGGCTACAACCCGATGACATAGCATGAGCCCGACGTTACAAAGGAGAAGTATGATGAGTAATGGGGATATAGTTTTTTGTTTTTAAAACCTAGTTGTATATTTGTTTTGTTTGTTTATTTTAAATAAAATAACATTTTAGAAAAATGCAACTTTATAGTGACATACTTTTTATAGAGGTAGATATATTACCTATTTTGTTGGAAGAAAGATTTAGCTCCAACATTCCAACATGTATCATGTCCTTTGGAAAAAATATTTTTTAGTGAAAATACTGTCATAATGTGTAGGAATAATTATGAAGATTCATCAAAACCAAAATATTCCACACAATTCGGAATTTAGTTTTCAAACGTTTTTAACGATTTTCGGCAAACGTGAATAATTAGAGTTACCTCCTTTTTTTAACAAGCCCTTAAATTCGAGAGATTAACCCAGGTACTGCGTGCTGCAGAGTATTATACAGTACTTTGTGATATTATGACATTAATCAATATTCCACAATATTATGCAATATTGTGAATATAGATCAATATCATACAATATT
>JAPMOQ010058285.1:904491-932698 GCA_026543055.1 Argiope trifasciata | reverse complement strand
AACGCCATACAATATTGTGCAATACTATATGATATTAATCAATATTCTATAATATTATGCAATATTGCAAATATTGATCAATGTCATACAGTATTGTACAGTGTTTGTGTGCTGCTAAGGAAGAAAGTTCTTATTTCTAAACAGAAAAAAAGTTTTTGAGAGGACATTTCCCTAGAAATTCCTTTAAATAATTTCTTTCCTTACAGTGTGAAAGGAGTGAAAGGTCTAAGAATCGTAGACGGTTCGGCGATACCCATCATACCATCCGCCAACTCCAACATTCCAGAGATTATGCTGGCCGAAAAGGCTTCAGATATCATCAAGCAAACAGTGCAATGTCCAGCGGCATGAGAAGCTCTGTAAAACCACCTTGTAAGATGACCAGATCACTTCTTTGAATTTAAGAATTACATTAGGGGTGTGTCTTAAAAATTATCTTTCAAAAACTTTAGAAAATGTGCTCAAGCGAAAGGTTCCCGCTTCTAAATATTTAATGCTCATTGGATGAAATAATCAACGGTGTTAAATGTTTTTTGATGTCCAGTTTTAAAAACTGAATATAGTGATATTTTATCTATTTTGAAAGAAAGTATCAATAAAGTAAGAAAAGACTGAATGTGATGAAATTATATTTCTTAATTTTTTTATTACCACATGACTCGGAAATATTTTAAAGAATATTTATTTCACTGAGAAGGAATCTATTCACAAATATTATGAAATAAATGGTTATTCTTTTTCTGTGCTCTAAGAGGCGTGTGAATGTGCCTGCCTGTAAAAAGGAATTGTGCAGGCAAATATGACGCATGAAGTAGCTAAACCATACTCTTGGCCTTAGTTCGAGCTATTGAAAAAACAAGAGCCCCTTACTTGGCTTAAGCAGCTGGCATGTCAGCGGACTTGTTAAGTGCCGTAAATCGCAACAGAAAAACATTTAAAAAAAACATTAAAACTGAACAAAATTTCACATATTAAAGATTTCCTCTCCTCTTTCTTCCAAAAGTATTATATCATTTGTTTGATTATTGAATATGAATGTTTAAAAAATATATGCAAACAAAGTAATAAAATCAGTTTTTGGGTTATGGATGTATTATTAATTCCTTTTGTTGCAATATTGGAGGAAAGAATCTTATTATTTTAAATTTTCCTATTCGTAATTTTCGATAGTTGATAAACAATTTTGCAGAATAATAAATAGACAGACATAATTCGAAAAATAGGCTTTTTGGATTCAGGGAGAGGATATGTCAAAATCCCGACTTATTGTTTTTTTATGATGATTGCGATATCAAAAATAACTTCTTAAACTAAAAGGTAATAAAACGGGAGAAACATAATAATATATATATATATCTGCCTCTCTGAATCTTAAATGTTCGTAAAAGCGATGAAATCGATTGTGTTTTTTATTACTTTATTATTGGATCATTCTTGAACTTTTCTTATAAAGATAAGACAAATATAATTTAACTCCACAGAGTGTTTGTATGATTTTTTTTCTCGGTATAAATGAAAATAAAATTTAATATCTTGTAATTGTGTAACATATTATAATCGCATAATTTGGATATCAGTTATTGAAATTCGCGTCCAACTAAGTAAAAGATCCTTTTTCTGTTTCGCAAGAACATAGAAAGAAATACTTCAATGTTTGTAAAATGTAAAAAATGTCTATTCCATGTTATACATTTTTAAAATTGGTATGGAAAAAAAATTACTACTTGAATTTCACGGAATTTTTTCAGAAATATCAAGTGTATTGTATGCATTCTATCTTAACCATGCTAAATACAAGTTATATGAAAGACATATTTGTTTTATATTTTTCTGATGAATGAAACTTTAAAAAAAAACTGTTCGATTTTCTAATTTGTATCCTTGTTTAATGATTAATGCTATATCAAAATTTTAGAGTAAATTTATTAGAACTCCTAAAACGCGTTCAAAAAATCTGTTTTGAAACATTTTATATGCTCTTATTATTATTTTTTTATGTCTTTAGCTGTAATGTAACTCTACTAATATTAAGACATTACAGGCGGGAGTCGTCGTACAACGATTTGATCCGCGTTACGTAGCAAACTTTCGTCAAGATCCCCCGCTTTTAATTTGTTAACAATGAATATGTATGTGTATATTATTTGCATGTGCGGGACATTACAAGAAAGACTTTTAGATTTTATATTTCCGATTTGACACTCTGCTTCAATTTTTTTGAAATATGAAAATAATGTTAATTCATTAAAAAGTAATTGTAGTTTTAATATTTTTAAAATAGTTTTCAAGAATAGTGTGGAAATTTTGCGGTCAAAATAGTGTGGAAAAAAATAGATGGTGTAAATTTTATTTCTGAAAAAAAAAAAAAAAAAAAAAAAAGAGATAAAATTTGCACCATCTTAAACTTCTAAAACATTCTTTGGCAATGACAAAAGATCCTTATCCTGAGCAGCTTTACTGCAATTTTAACGATTAAAAAAAAAAAACATTTAAACATCATTTAAAACTTATTTCCATTCTTGAAATTAAGTTCGTTCAAATCTATTTCATCATGTTTTTGATTGAAAGAAATAAAGAGTCCTAAAATAAAATTCTTATATCACAAACAACACTTTTAATTAAGAATTTTACTTTACTTTCTACGTATTGAAATGATTTTTTCCGCTTACGAAAATTGCTTCCTCTTCTTATAAAATTTTAAATATAAGATATTTTATTTTAGGGTTGAATTAATCATCTAATATTTATTAAGTTACCCTGATATATTAAAGAGATTTTCATAACTTATAAATCTATTGATATTCTTAACTGCTGTCATAAAAAAACTAATTTTCAAATTAATTTACTCAACAACAACAAACTATGAATCTTTGTAATTCATTTCAGCTTTAAACCAAATTATATATTCAATATTAAATCGCCCGAAAAATACTATTTTTATATTAATCATTAAAATCCTCATTAATAATTAAAATAGTCCTAATTATTATAGTAATCACTGTTTTAATAACTAAAAATTCTCAAATGTATTTTTCGGCGAAAATTTAACCATATTAAATAATATACAACAAAATGTTTTTTTTCCTTTATCATAAGAGTATGAATACCAAGTCTCTCCAAAATTTCACAAAATTTTGCATTTTTTATGCTAAACTTGTGCATCAAATTTTATTTATCTAGCTCATTATATATTGTGGTTAGTCATTCACTTAAATTCAAAAACCAACAATCAAAATTCTTCAGGATGTATTTCTTCAAAATTTTTTAGAAAACTGCAAATTTGATCTGAAATTCAATTACGAAATTTTATCTTGATTGAAATTTGTGTACCTAATTTTATCTACCTAGTTTGTTTGTTTTTTCGTAATTACAGTGGTTACTTGGACAGATAAACAAACAGACTTTCTGAGAATTGATATCGCACAAAGTTTAATAGAAATATTTATTTAACGATTTCAACCATATTTCATCTATCTGTCTGAAAGCTCATTTGAAAGATTGTGTTCCAAATAGGCATAATACCACAAATTTGTTTGTCTAATTCTGAGAGATCTGAAGCATTGAGATTCAGCAAACTTCCGAGTTCAAATTTTGTGACGATTACAATACATTATTTATATTTCGTATACGAGTAAATAAAACGTGGATTACTGGATACTATTCCATGTAAATACATCGATTTGAATAAACAAAAATATCCCCTTGTGCAGTGTAAAAATTATATGCAGAATTAAGAAATATTACTGAAATTCAAATGATCTTTGATTACTTTCATTTATCCTACACATTAAAACCATTTTTTTTAAAAACTGAAATGTTTTCGACTTAAATATTATATTAATTTTAAAAACATTCCCATTGAATTAAGAAATTCGACCACTAGATGGCACTATAAGTTTAGTGGTATTAAGTTTAGACAGGAACTTAAAGCTTTTGTTGCTTTAGGTATTTCCTACATGTTGCAATTAATCCTAAATGTTGCTTTAGGTATTTCAAAAAACTTATTCGTTTTAATTCATTTATGAACTTTTTGTCTTCAATTTTTAGAAAGTAAAATATTTTTTGCTGTCACTACTTTTATTTATCATTTTGCTATAATTTGTGTAATTTGAATCGAAAACCATTGAGGAATTTTACATGTGTCCTCGATGTTATTTAGTTGAAGAAGTTAATATTTTTTATCAAATCTAAATTTTGCTCGTTTTCTTAAAAATTTCACTTAATTTTTCGATTTTGTTTTTGTTTTTCTAATGACTACTTAAAATTATCAATTTTTATAATATTTAGAATTTATTTATGTATATTTTAATAAAATATTTCTAACAATATTACAAATAAGATTTTGGAATTTCTAGAAAAGTAGAACTGACTATAATGGATTTAAATAGATAACGGATTTCAATTTTGCAAACTAGATTGCTGCAACCTAGGGCTGGTAGATTATCATAAATTGTAGGCAGACCAAATTAAAAATTGTTAATAAGATATCTAAACTCATAATTTCATAGAAATGACGAATTGTATGAATTATAATATATTAAGACTAAAGCGTATAAGGCATTAAAGTATTGTGACATTTTTCAATTAAAGCAAGTTAATTTATAAAGCATTGCGATATCCATTATTTAATTAACTGACTATGTTATATTCCATATCATCAATTTAGTAAAAGAATAGTTTTTAATAAATTATTATTTCCTTAGAATCTATCAGTATAAAATGTATTTAATTGTAAACAATTAAATCTAACCTAAAAATTATGAATGCGTTTTCAACATTTTTATTAATTTAATCATTTTTTGGAACAGGCATAATAAAAGTAGATATACGCTTTCATTAAAAATAAAATGTAATGTATTATAAAATCTTTCACTTAAATAAATACGAAAACGATATTTTTATGTGTATATTTTAAATCATACATTTTCGGGAATTTTTCATGATTGCAAATGTTTACATTTAATGAATGCAAGTAAGGTTTGTAGAAATGTGATCAAGGAAAGTCGTTTATAATGAAACTTTTCATTAAAATGATTAAAAAAAAAGTTAGCAATTGCTTGGTTCTTATTTCTTTGTTGGTGTTTTCCAGAAACCTGCTATTTTCTTTTTATTAACAATTGAATCATTCAAAATTAATTAAAATAAGTTATAAATTAAGAAACGTATAAATGCATCATAGTCAACTAATGCATAGATAGTAGAAATAAAGTATAGATCCAAGATATAGGTCGCCACTGATTCAAAAGATATTTTCATGCGTCAGTTAGAAATACTTATTGGAAGTTTTGATCTTAACTGGAAACTCATACTGCTGAATAATAATAGCAAATCTAATAGATTGGGATAAGAAAAGCAAAAGTAGTTATCAAATGCCAAATCGATATCAATATAAAATTATCTTGGAAAATATATTAACGAAGTCATTGCAATATGTCCTTTGCGTTGGAAGTATACAGTGAAAGATTTTATAACACTTTCAAAGCTGCGGACGAGATATCTCGTTTTTCAGATACTTCAAACTAAATTGGGAAAAAGTTGGAAATTAAATTGGTACCATGAAAAAAAATTATTTTTTGAATCTTAACATATTCATGGCTAAGAATGAATTAGGTATAATTAGATAAAAAAGGAAATAGATAACAAATGAATTAGATAAAAGAATATATATCAAATATCAATGGAAAATCTGAAAGACGAGATATCTCGTCGGTAGTGTTGAAAGTGTTAACAAACAATGATTTCAAACAAAATTAGTAGAACATCAAAGAATTTTTCGTATAACGGAGCTTGTAAAAGAAACAAATTCACTGCAAATAGCCGAGATTTATTAACAAATTATTTAATAAAAAAGAAATTTAACGCATTTTTTTTAATCATGGAATAAAGAATGCTAAAAACAGTTCCAAGTTATAAACTTAAGATTAACAGCACGGCTATCATTAGCTTAATAATTACTTTAATCTTTTCAGATAATAATTTGTCCATATTATACGCTGTTAATTTATGATTTTAGATATTCCTTTTAAGTAAAATATTCAATAAAAACTGAGAAATTATTAACAATATTAATTTTAAATCCATAAAGGAAAACTTTTCGTGCTATTAGTTAATTATTTTATTTGCTATTATTATTTTTCGTGCTATTAGTTAATTCCAACATTTAATTCGACAGATAATTGTTGATAAAAAAAAGGCTCTTAACACGCTTTGCGTGAAAAATAAAAATAAAGTGATTAATTGAGGTGAAGTAAAAGTTCTCAGCTGATGCCTTCATAATTCTGAATTATGAAAATATAATAAAATATATCGTCGCGTTTTTTGACTACATACAGGAAATATGAAATGTTATGAATAAAATTTTATATTTGTTGTTCGAAACAGGAAAAGGAAGAAATTATCTGTTCTCGCGTTAGATGATTAAGTTGTGACATGAGAAAAAAGCATTAAGATATAGATCAACGTAATATTTTTCAATGCATAAAGTATCACTTTGTGAAGAGAGATTTTCAGTCACGTATGATATGTAGAAACGAAGTTATTAACAATTTTGAAATTGTCAGGTAAATTATAAGCTATTAATCTAATGAATTTAGGCACGAGAATAAGAAATTCATTGCGTTTAAAAACATTAATAAATGTTTCCTTCCTTTATTGCATCTTTCTACCGTTTCGAAAATTCATTTGGAAAGTGTTAAGGGGACGTGGACTCTTTTAGGCATTTCCGTGAATTTTTCCCTTAGAATTACGAAATCTTTTTATGCATATGCATTAAAATATAAATACGTCAATTTTTTTAAATTTTTTTAGAAATGATATATTGTTATTTTTAAAATTAAAAGATAGGTAATTGTTTTTAAAATCTCAAAATATTCCAGGCGAATCATTTTTTTTTCTATTATTTTTCCCTTATTATCCAATATTAATTTATTTAGAATAAAACTATGTATGATTTTATACTTTCAATTAAATAATAATTTTTTTAGAAATATTTTCATCCATACTTACTATATATTCATAAGAATTTTATGTTTTCTGGAACTGCAATTAACTTTTAACTATCCCCCCCCCAAAAAAAACTCGAAATATAAAATGCATAGCCTGTTTTCTTTTAATATTTAACAGAAAACTTTATTATTAAATCTAATTAATTTCTCAAAAAATTAATACACCCGGAATGTTTCAAACATATTTAAATTCAAATACAATATCATTCTGTGGAAAATAAATAAAAAGTACTCCTTTAATTTTGGTATTTGAAATATTCATTTTATTGAACTATATATCTTATAACACTATTTTATTTGAATATAAACAAATTTTTTGGTGGTGAGAAGTCGATAAAAATAAAATTTCACGTTTCTGTCTATTTTTTACTTATTTCAAAGTCCACCGCCCCCTTAATTAAAACAATCTTCATTGGCAAACCAGAAGAAAAATAAAAATAGACTGTAGATCCCTTTTAACTAATCATGTATGAAAAGTATGCAAAGAAAACATTCCTAAAAGTCAAAAATTTGAATGAAATTTTGAAAAATATCCTCGTTTTTAATTATATAATATTATAATTAGAAAAAGAAAAAAAAAGAAAAACTAGAAAAAAATTATGACTATGCATAAATGAGTAAATTAGAGAAAATTAGAGATTTATGAAATTAGAGACATCTTCAGAGATTTTTCGGGCTTAAGAAAGTTAATATATTCTTAATATATTAAGTGCCGACGTCCTGGCATAGGGTTAGCGTGTCTTCCCTGTGATGTGAGCATCCCGAGTTCGAGTCCCGGTTCGGGCATGGTTGTTGTGTGTTCTATCTGTGAGATGTATGAATATGTCCCCGTGTAAAAAGGGGTTGTGCCAGCGAACGCGTGTGTCATCTTCATATGAGCTAGAAGTCAGACTTCTGCCCTCTGGGTGCTCAGGGGTCTTTACCCTCAGAAGCTACTACACCCCCTTTCTGTGGAAACACGAACACGACATCATCATCATAATGTCAATTCTTGTCGAAATAGATAGACAAAAAGACGTCTAAGATATATACGTTGTTTTCTTCATTACCAAGATCCTTTAAGAATGGGACTTGGGAAGTAAAAATATGAGCACTCGTTTCATTCATGGAATTGTGCAATGTACACAGTTTTTAGGTTTGTGGGGGGTGGGGGGTTTAGGATATAGAAATTTACTCAAAAGCTTGCAAGGATGTTTCTGGGTGATTACTTTTTCTGGTGTGTACAGTTTCTCCATTGCAGGTACCAAGCTTTTGTAGAATCAATTCCCGAATTCGTATTCCATCAGCTTGTATTTGAAATTCTGCAACATCCTTCTGCCTTCGGTATACTACGAAAAAAAATCAATATTTTTTATTTACAAAAACCATTGTCGAGTCCTTCTTGTGTACTGGGATATGTGGCCCCATGGTTGTTATTCCTCTGTTCTGTCTATGAGATGTGTGAATGTGCCCTCTTTTAAAAAGGGATTGTGCAAGTAATGCGTGAGTAGCAAGGTTTTACTCTTGGCCTTAATTGGCGCTACTAAAACAAGAGACGCACCCTATCGATTTAAATCGTTGTCTTCGTAACAGCGGGATTGACCAATGACATGAACCGTGGGGGTCTAGTGGTAAGGTTTCGGCATTGGAGTCGGAGGGTTTCAGTTTCGAAACTGGATTCCACCGAAAAACCGTCGTGTGAGGGGTCTCTTGCACGTTAAATGTTATGTCAAATTTCCTTCCGCTGGTGTGGAGAGGGGGGTGCCAGTTCAGGTGTGTCCTCGTCATCTGATAGTGGTTCAAAATGACGAGGTCCGTCCCAAAATAGCCCTAGTATTGCTTTACAACGAGACGTTAATATAACTAAACTAAACCAAACCTTCTTGTGTACAGCCGATCACCCCGTCGCCATTGAACATATCAGCATCGACAGGATTTGTTGTGGCTGATTGCTATAGGATAATCAAGGCTTAAATTCTAAATTGAGACAGTCTTCAAAAATCGTTCGATTGTTGTTGTTTACAATGTCACTTGTCATTGACAAGCCCGCTGATCGCCGCCAGCGATTTTAAACATAAATTAACATCCTGTGCTTTTCATTAGCGCCAACTAGGGCCAAGAGTACGACTTAGCTACTTCATGCTTCACATTCGCTTGCACAGTCCCTTTTTACGGGGTGGGGGACATTCAAACTACTCACAAATAGAACACAGAACAACCCGAGATGCCCAGAACTAAAGGAAGACACGCTGCCCCTAAGCCAGGAGCCGGCATCGTTCGATTAAAAAACTATAAGAACACAAAACCCTTCTAAGGAAAAAAACTGTTTTGCTTCTATAGAAACTAATATCATTGAGTTGAGAGCAACATTAAGCAGATTCTTTTTTAAAGAAAACGAAATCAGAGAGTTTAAAATTCAAATATAAATGCTGTCTTTGCCTCTTTAAGTACATATTCTCTAATTTGAACTAAGCAACCCCTCTGAGTGCAACACTCATTCATTTCTTTTTCAGTATTATAAACAAATGTGTCATTGCATTTTGCTATCATATGTTAATTAATTTTTAAAAATATAACAGTCTAATTTTGCCGAACTACTCACTGTTAGCAGTTATAGGAGATGAAAAAACAGTTCCTTTTTCCATAAAATACCGATAAACTTGTCAATGAATCCGGGTTTTAATTAAAAAAAGCTAGATCATAAGCATGGCTGAAAGCAACATTAAGCAAGAGTTAAAAAATAAAATCTAAATTTAAGTATCTGTAAATATTAAAAAAATTATATAGCCATATTTTTAAAGACAACGTCTTAAAACATCAATTTCATTTGTTATAGAATATATTTATGATTCCTAACGTTTTGCATGACATACAGACTCACAGAAATAAATATTTTAATCTACTCCTAACTTAAACCATGTGTCTTATATCCCAAATATATAAACAAAGTAAAACATTAACTTGATGCCAACATCAACTAAAGAAAAATGGAATCTACTTTGCATCTAAAATCTAAAATAAATGCCAAAAAAAGGAAGTAAAACGACTGAGAAACATCATTTTGTTCATATCTCATCAAATCGAAAATCCCTCCAGACTTGTAATGAACTGACATCAAAAACGAAGAGCTTAACCCTTCCGGTGTTTTTTTCATCGCCTCATCTGATTGGTTGAATCTCAGAAAGGGAACCAAAGGTGAGCACGAAAAGTGGTCCGTGGATCTGCTGACCAGGCAATGTGCGTGGAAAGATGCAACAGCGCGAACTTCTAATTATTGATGCCAGTAGAATCCTGTTGTGTATTGGACTCGAAGAGTGACTGAAGCATGGGTTTGTTACAGTATTTACCGTCGCTTTTACCATTCGCAGCCTTGCTGTATATGAGAGCACAGGACACGTTTGAACCATTTACCAAAGATCATTGGGATACCGAATACGATTATATTGTGGGTGAGTTTTGATTTAAAAAAATTCATTTGAAACATTAAAGAAAGAATATTTTTTTAAAAAATATGGATGTATGTTAGTTTTCAAAATAAAGAGTGTTCTTATTCCGAACGAATAATTCTTTTTTGTATATTGCTTTAGAAATAGAGAGGAATATTCTTTAAGAATTTGTTTATTGACGAACGATAATTAAAAAAAATTACGATGTTATATTCCTTTTGTATCAAAAGTAAATATAAAGAAAATTCTGTTCTATTCTAGTTGAATTCTAAAACTTTTTTTATAATTAAGAATGTGAAAATTCTTTTAAACTTCTTCTAGTGAAAACATCTCAGACGATGAAATAAAAAATTGTGACTTTATAATAAATAAGGTTTAGTTATTTCGAAAAAAAATTAAATTATACATTTTTCCTTAAAGATATTAGATAAAGCCTGAATATCTTATTAAATAAAATATTTGGACTCCTTGATTAAAAAATGGAAATGCGTTATGATTATATGGTACTTCTATTCAAAATTAATCTTCCATCAAAATATTCCGAAATTCGTTCTATTCTAATAATATTTATTAAAAATAATTAGAATTTGAGTTATATTTGCAGTTTTTAAACAAAAAAAAATTGCATTTTGATTCTAAATAGAAAATATCAGTTATAAAAATTTTTGATAAAGACAATTTTCGTCAGCAGAAAAATATTTAAAAATGTGTATTTAGTAAAGTTTTTGGATCTAATTTTAAATTCTTTATTGGCATTGAATAATTAAAAATTCAATGTGTATTTAAGCTAAAGTGTAAAAGTAAATAGATTACCAAAATAGGTATCCAAATTTTAGATTTTTATAATGATGCTGTTTAATGCTTTTTATTTCCGAGATCTTTTAATTTTGGAATAAATCTACAATTTAAACTGTGCAACGTAGTATATATATTTATACATACCTTATTTATCTTTTATTATACATATTTTTTGCTTAAATTTTAGAGAAATATTCTGATGATGATTAGGTGTATGCCGTTACTCCGATAAAAAGCTTATAATTACAATTTTTTAAAAATTTGAAATATGCCACTTATAAGTGGTTTATATAGCAAAGTTTTGCTCATATTTACTATATCATTTTTTGTTGAAATATCCAAATTTGCAAAAATATAATGCACTTTGCTTTTCAAAAAGATATTCTAAATAATAAAATATTAAGAAATTTTCATTTGTACTTTGAGAAAGTGTAATGGGTATATTGCTCATATAATATTTTAAACATTTTTAATCCACACATATTCTGCAATATATGCTTCTATATCATGCGAATAGAAAGTTCTGCATATCTCCATTTAAATTAAAGGAAATCATTTTCAGACTCTTTATATAAAATTTCAAATTAATGTTAATGATTTAAATATCATTAAATTTATTACTACATAAGTATTTAGTTTTCATTTTGTAGCACATTTCCTAAATAAACAGAAAATGTTTGTTTTTCATAAATTTATGCATAAATTCTAAAAATGTTAGAAAATATTTAGAGAATAATTAGAAATTATTTTTGACAACGTTTATACACTTGTATCTTTATTACAAATTTAAATAATACATGTCTAAGACCGAAATAAAATTTAACACAATCTGACGTTTGAAAGTCTTATAAAATTGTATATATGGCTACTTGTGCATCTTTAAGAGTATATACTTTTGACATCAAATGCTTTAATTTGCATTTTGAAATTGAAAGAAATCTGTAATTCTTTATCTTTGATTTTGAAATTGATGCAAAATAAGGTGCAATTAAGATTTGAATTGAATATTTGCAAGAACGAAAATTCTTCTAATAGGAATAGTTTTAATGTCGCTACAGTAATTCGAATTCTTCAAATGTATCTAGATAAAACTTTTCTGCATATCATTACAAATAATATGGGTCACGCTAACTGTCATATGAAAGCCTACGGCTAAATAACTTCAGTGTCATGTAAATATTTTTTTCATACATATTAATCCTGTGTGACACAATTTTTAAATGAAACTCATGTAATATTTTATTAAAGAGTTCTTTGAAAAATGCAAATTCTAAGTATGAAGTGACATAGGAAGTTTTTGAAGATTCTTCCTAAACAAGTAGTATATATATTTTTTATTCAATTCCTACTTAGCTCAACAAAGGAAAATTTTATTTTAGTTATTTTTTATTAAATAATCATTAAAAAATTTAAGTATAAAAAATTGATTTTTGCAAGAACTGAACTCGCATTCTTCAAATAAAAAATACTGAAATCCTTGTATTTTATCGATTGAGTACTGCCTATTGATTTCCATTTTCATTACAAGCTACTAAAACTCTATTTAAAGTATTAAAAAATAATTTGATGAATGAATTTATACATGAAAAAAAAACTATTAACATACACTACAAGTTAAAAAAATGTATTTGTACTTGAGTGGATGAATTAAGAGTATTTTGTTAACTATTAAAAATTTGGACGCGATACATAAACAAATATATAGGGAGGTATGAAATAACTGTAGGAATTGAAAAATATGCTTTTTAACATAATTTTAAAAGATATGACAGCTTGTGATTTTATATTTTTATATGGAAAGTAATTATCAAAAAATAAACGCCTGAATTTTAGTGATATTGTAAGACCGTTCGGTAACTTTTTAAAACTAAAACCATTCAGTAATAAGGATATTTTTTCAGTATTCTTACTTCAAAACCGGGAATAAAAAGGAATTCAAACATAATGTTGATTGTTTTTTGAAATGAAAATAGTATACATTTTTTAAAATTCTTTTATTGTAAAAAATTATCTTGAAAATTTGCATTGGATATACAATTTTAAATACAACATAGTTTCAATTCTCTGTAGATGTATGCTTCTCAATTATAAATAACAAAATGTAAAAAAAAATCTCAAATACAAATTACCATTTTTTTATAAATATGTACGCACACAGTTACAAATAACTATTCTGCAACGTTAAGTGGGGGCGGGATGATTGGCTGTAAGCAAGAAGTAACAAATAATTTACCATTTATTAATTGATAATTGCATATATAATTTCCCCTTTCATTATAAATAAAAAATATCCCAACGAATTTTCGTGTGTATTATCGAATTTTTGAGCTGAACATTCACGGATTATCAGGAATTCGACTACATTCGATTATCAAACCTTTTAAGAGCCAATTCTTAAAGCTTCCATTTATTAAATCTGCTATATTGTTATCCATGATCGTTAATCCTAATCCTCTGAAATCTACTATGAAAATATTCATTAAAACTTAAATTAGTTACTCCCACTTGCATTCCGGTGTGGTCTGAATATTAACAAGATATTTTGAAGGCCAAGTTTGCTATTGCCGGAAGAATCCTGCTAACCTACTTTGCTATGGTAAAAAAGGTGAATGCTTAATTTTGCAGTTGGGATGATTAATTGCGGGTGTTCTTTCTTAATCTGCTTATTCTTTAACAATATCTTGCATATTACTGGGTTTAAATACTGTTCTTAATGTATAATCACTAGGCTGGTTGATCCGATTTAAATAAATTGTTCGTTTATTGACGTTTATTTCGTTTAAAAGTAGTGCATTATGCTTGATACAATTGTTAATAGATATATGGAATTAATTTAACATATAAAAATACATAAAGAAATGATTGATAAAAAAAATTATTAAAAATTAGTTAAGCATTTTATTTTTTCAGTAATGAATTTCTTCATATGTGAAATATACGAAAATAAATTGAAACCGTCAAGATAACTTATTGCTAGACCAATTTTCCATGCGATTTTGACTTCTTGCATACAGCCGATCACCCCGCCACCACTGAACGTAGCAGTATCGACAAGATTTGTTGTTGTTGACTGCTGAATAAGTATTGTCCAACCTTACATTGACCGAACATTCAAACTAACATTATATACAGCAACATTCCTTTAACATTCCTTTCGGGGTAGTGAATAGCTGTCTTTCTCCCCATCTGCACACTCTCAAACAGTTGGAATGAAACTATCAATCTTTAACATCATATCCTTCAGGGTTTAGAGATTACCTGATACCATCATACTGTACTTGAATCATTATTGGCAATCTTCAGATCCTTCCTTCACTCTGAGATCTCCATACATTCCATTAAATAGTGGTAAACCGCACCCATTTCTCCACAAATGCATTTATTTTCCTGCGTTCTTCCAAATCTTTGGAAATGCATGCATTTTGACTATCTTAATTCAGAGGTAGATCCTTTTTTTAGAATAGTTTTGATGGGAGTATATTGGTGGACATGATAAGTCATAAACGAAACGAGCTGAATGCAGGATATTTAATGATCTTTACAGCAACATTGTAAATTTATGGTTTAGTTAAGTTATTTAAACGTCCCGTTGTAAAGCAACACTAGGGCTATTTTGGGACGAACCTCGTAATTTTGAGCTGCTGTCAGATGACGAGGACGGCACCTGAGCTGGCACCCCCTTCTCCACACTACACCACACTAGAGGTAAATTTATGGAATTTTAATAAAATATGTTTATTTGGCAACTTATCGATGCATCCATCCTAATATATATAATATAGAACGATCACAGAAATGCAAAGTATTGGATGAAAATCAACATGTTTCTAGAATAAAAATTGTAGATCTGTATAAAATTTTGGAATAATTTTTTTTATAAGTTTACCATCAGCCGATATGTTTATTGATTAGCAGGCGAATTCTATACTTTCAAAATATAATTAAATTTTGTGTGGTCATTGTATCAACAAATGTTGGGATATCAAATTTTGTTGCCGATTAAAAGACAGTCAATTTCCTAAATATATATATTTCCTTTACTTTATTATGAAGAACAAAACACATCGTATATTTAACTACACTACTTATTGATCACTATAAGAGGAGCATTTTTTTTTTTACTTAAATCTCAAAATGTAATTTTGGATGTTTCGTCCTCTCTCCCTCAATGGTTCAAAATTTTAATATTGACGGAAAAGTCATTAGCTTTCCAACTATTAATCGTATGAAAATCCATCTTTTTTTATTTTATTATATACTACTAGAAACGTTCTATGTATACTTAATCTAATATTTTCTTTATAAATGTTGAAAAACCTGCAGGAGAAAACTGTGTGTTTTACAAATGCTTGATTTTACTCCTTATATTTTTATATTATGTATTATGTAATACTGTTGTAACAAATGTTATCTCACAGTTTTTGTACCTTCTGAAATACAATCTTATTTATTTGTATTCATATGAACTTCAGGCTAATTTCCGTAATTTATTATTTTGATAATCTTTTTCAACTAAGTTAGTACTTTCGGGTTCCCACTTTCTCGGGAGAAAAGCAAATAAATTATCCTGGTTAGTACATGTCATATATATCAAATATATTAAGAAAATGGACTTGAAAAAAGGTCCATATCTCAAACAATTTAAGATGAGATCTGTTTAAACCCGGCACTCTATAAATTGCATCACCGGACATACTTGATGGAAAAACTCTCTTCAAAACAGATTATTTAACTAGAAGAGTAATAATCTACACTGAAAAGCATTTGCATGCAGTTCCTTTTGGATAACGGATGTTAAAGTTTTAAAATTTGTGATTTTTAAATAAAAAGTTGTTGTAATTTTATCTTTTTGTTCTATCGATTATTTCGATGCAAAAAAGAAATTGTTAGGATGCTATAAAATTCAAAACAGCATGAATGATGTGCTAAAATCTTCTTGGACACTTTCAATTAAAAGTGATTGACCCATTTCTCAGTATAAAATTGTGGACCTTGAACAAGGCCATGAATGCTGAAATTATCTTCTGCCCCACACCTGAGAGTTGTATGCTTCGTAGTAGAGTAAAAAAGTATATTCATATATATTAATTTCACGGTATGGCAAATAATTAAGAATTACAGATATTTGGCTTCAATTTTCATTTTTAATAAACATAGCAAGCAACTTTTGTTTTTTTTAAAGATTATACACTGACAGTTAATACAGCAGTGTAAAAAATATTTGTTGGATTTCTTTTTGTTACTGAATGCAAACAAAATTTATCGAACTATAATTGTAATCACAAGGTCACATACCAAACCATTTATCTCATTTAAATCGCAAGTATTCGAGTCATTGTGCCTTCTGCATGTGAAAGTACAAAATGGCAAACTATCTATTCTTTGACAAATTTAGTAGAAAATTTAATAAGAATTTGCATCATATTTTATCTCTTTCGATATTTTACAGTTTTTGTATTCACTTGTATTCAGACAGCCAGAAAAATTTCCGTTAAATGAATTCCGTTCAAAATTTAAGGTATCAAAAAATTTAGGGTAAGATCCATACATGAAATCTTATCTTTATACGCATTGTTTTAGAAGCAGCGTATACAGACAATGGCATATTTCGAAAACTGCGGAAAGACCTCGGTGGCATGATGGTATGGTCTCGGCTTCGGAAGCGAAGGATAGCAGGTTCGAGGCCCGATTCCACAGAAGAACCGACGTGTAAGCGGGTTTGGTGCATGTTAAATCCGTTGGGACAAACGTCCTCCTGTTGGTCTGGTGTGGAAGTTTGGAGAAAGAGTACCAGCTCAGGTATCATCCTTGCCATATGACCGTGGTTCAGAATTACAAGATCCTTCCCAAAATACCCCTAGCGTTGCTTCAAAACGGGATGTTAATAAAACTAAATTAAACCAAAATTGCAGAGTTTTTTTTTTTTATTTGGAGAGGTTTGAACTTAGATTTCTTGAATTTCCAAGTTCGAAGTTCGTCAATTATTGCACCTTATTTTCTTTATTCTTCTTATACAGGAAAATAATTTTTTCAAACATGGAAATTTCATTTTCATGCTAATACTTTTGCCAATTTTAATATTTTCAAAAAATATATTGAAGTATAAATATTACCTACACTTATTTTAAATAACGAATTTATATTGAATTGCACGTTATCGTTATTGTGAATGTTACTGTTACAATATAAATTGAAAGTAATTATGCAAATAAAATATTGATGGATCAGTCTCATAACATTATTATGTTGCTGCCGTTTTACGAATTTCATTTATAAAATAAAAACATTTAGTTTTCGATAAAATTAAGTTTTAAGGCTATAGATGATATTTTACATCGTTGTAATGAGTTTGGTGAATTACTGATATTGAAATATGTTTAGTATTTTTAGCCATTCATTTTGAACAAATGCAATCTGTTAAATAGGCCAGAAAAAATTCAAAGAACTTAGAAAAAGAAATCGAAGTTCAAAATAATACTTGCTGTAATATATATTTCAAAAGAGAAGCGCAATTTGTTTTCTAACATGAATTTTTTTTCAAAGATGGATAATTACCTCAGATAAGTGAATTATTGTTCATAACATATGCCTTCTAAGTCGATACAATGTAAATTCAAATTGGTTTGTGTAAAATAGTGGTAAATACTTACAATTGTCATAAATATCCATAGCTCATTTAATTAAACCAATAAATTAAATTAAAGAGTTCTAATATAAAAAAGATCAATTTTCCTGAAACGGTTATAGGCAAAAATATGTCCTTATAGTAAAAAAATATTGTGTATGTCAGTATTATTATTTTAACACAATATTCCATGTCTCATGATAATGACTGCGGCACGTTTTGTAGAATATAATCCTTCTTAATGTTTAGACGATTAATGGCTACTATCAAAATTGGAGGTTTTTTCATTTATTTAACGGAGCATGGTTATGTCTGATTCTTACACCACAAAACTCCAAAAACCACTATTGGTTTTTGCACTAGACTTTGAATAATTCTAATACTGCTTAAAAATTCTGCTTCTGTAAAATGTTTCTTTTCCCAGAATTTTTTGAAAATATCATTTTTAAAGCTAATATAATCCGTTTGAAACACAATCTTACAATTCTCAAGCAGTGTGCTTGATAATGCGTAAATGATAATAATTCCTGTACCTTTTTTTATTTCACATTTCTCAGTTTTTGTAGAATTTTTTCCAATGAGAACATTTGTTTAATCGAGCGAATAACGCTTTGTTCGTAAAATAACTCCAATAAGTAACACACGTAGAGTTGATGGAACCTGAAGATAAGTAAAACTTGCTGGAAGTGTAAACAAATTAGATTATTTCCCATCATTTTTTTGTACTAGCAAATGATTATATCAAAGATATTATTCTTTTAAAAGCCATTTTTAAAATTCCTTCTCAAATTTAACGGAAATGCGATAGCCGTTTTAAGAGAGGTAGCTTAGTTCCTATTCAAAGTACGATGAATTCGCCCCCTTTCATTCATGAAAGACATTTCAGCATGATTTTGGACTCGTGTCACAGGTCAAATTGATCAGCGTTCCTGCTGAGAAATAAAATTTATTAATCCAATTGCAATAAATTTAAACACAATTGAAAACGTGGAGAATATGTTTTCAAATCTTTTTAGGGGCACAATCAACGAACATGTAACTAATTTTACAAAAGTTTGGATCCATAATCAAGAGACATACCTTACATATGAGCACAAAATTTGTGGATGCCTATAAGAAAGCAAGAAGTACCTATTTTTATCAAGAATTCACTTAAAACGAATAAAGGTAGTTGGCAGTGTATAATAAACAGTCTGAAATATTTTTACTTTATCTCATTTAATTTGTACAATATGGCACATAAAGGTTTGATTGAGAATTGCGGCTAATTAATTTGTGGTAAAGTTAACAAAGTGAGGATAAATGAGCAATCCATTTTATTAAACGTATTTAGCATTTGTTTTTCTTTAAATAACAACTAGTATATTTTAGTGATCAATTAAAAGATTTCAAGTGACATTTGAATTTTTTGAAACTCATTAAAAAATGATAGCTTCTATATATAATTCTTTGGCAATTTAATTAGTGTCTATAAGAAGATAAATTCAAATGAATACAGCTAAAGCTGTCGAATTCTTCCCTCAGGAACATCTGAGTGGCAAAACTCATTATTTTTACTAAATCGAGGCACAAATAATCTTTTTAAGTCGATGAGATCACAAATTTATTGGAACTCACATATGTTTAAATAAATACTCTTTCCATTAATGTGATACTGAAATCATAAATGATTAAAACACTTTTTTCGTAAATATGTCTGTCCACGGTATTAAATCTCTTATCTAGGGTAACATAGAAATTCTCCCTCCAGTTTCGAGAAAAGTAGTCCAATAACAATTTATTTCGTTTAAAAGGATCTGGACCTTTTATACGTCACGTATAACTATCAATATTAAATTACCTAATATTTTTCAACTGATAGAGATTTGGCTTGCAGAATGATTCAACTTCTGGGGACATCTTCGGACCAGGCTCAAAATTTTTATACCAAAATAACTCTCGGATTATTTTAAGATGGAACGTTAACTCAATTGAACTAAACTACATCCCGTTTAAAATAAAATATTCCTGAATGCTCATTTTAATATTTTGAATTACCGTATACCTTTTGGACCCAGTTCTGACCATTTAAATAGATGACTTCCATCCTATAACTATCCCCCCCTGCCCTTGGGGTACGCAAAAAAAAATCTTGATAATGGCAGAAAATGCAATTAAAAGAGTGAATTTTCTTTTTAAACAGTTTTATTTTTTAAGCATACACTTGGACAAATTCGAAAGTTTCTTCTGTCGATTTAAGTTAAAAGATAACGACCATGTGTTGTCAAGACATACCACTTTGGGAATAGTTTAGAGAATTAATAGGAAATTTGCCAGTCTTTAATGAGGAATGTACAGCTATATTCTTTTTTATTTTGATATTCATGTAATATAATATGATAATTATCTGACTAGAGGTAGTTGGTGAGACAAAACAGAATAAATTTCTAAATAAATAATGCAAATGAAATTGAATTTTTATCTTGCATGTTTTTTGAGACAAAAAATGTTCAGTCCCATTTTTTTTGTAGGTTCTTTTCCTTGACTTGGAAATAGCCACAAAATAAATTCGTAATTCTGTTCTTTGTTATAATCCATTGGAAATCTAAGCTATATTCTTTAGAAAAATATCTATTAGAACATACATTCTATGATTTTAGTTACTGTTGAGTTCTTTATTCAGCTTGTATTTCTGAATTCTTTGTCAATTATGTAGCTGATAATAGAGACCAAGAAGTACGGGAGAAGAAGAAAAAAAGTTGGAGACCACTAATTAGGGAACTATTGAAGACATAATCAATAAGGTATCGCTTTCCTTTTGTAAATTAGATTTACAATCCTATTTCATAGTGCCATAAAAGGGTATATAATTCAAGTGACTAATTCCTGTGTCGCAGATTTTCATGCTTGTGGAACTTAAGAAAGGGGAATGTCTGCTCATGTATGAAATTCCACGTATGGTCATAGTTCAAAATAAGGAGGTCAAACCCTAAATACTCCCCGCATTGCTTTATAATGGAAGCTATATATATGAGGGCTATATACTCAGAGAATATATATAATAGTTCAAAACTGAAATGTATAATCAGACAAATTATAAATTGGTTTTATGTTGATTCCAGACGCACAGAAATATAACGAATGTTCAATATAATACGATTATTTTCAGAATAGCTATTATGTGAATAACTTGATTCACATAATATATCTTGTGTGGTATTTACCCACAAGTCTGATTCAAAATTTGGAAAATCTTCCTTTAAAACCGTCATGTAGTTATTAAGCGAGCCGTAAATCAAACTGTCAATTTTAATTTATTCGGAAATGATTATTCAACTGTATTAATGTTCATGGATTGTTTAAAATTAATGACAATGGAGTAGTAATACTAATCTGTCATTAATACTAATTGTAGTGAGTCATTGAAATTAATGACATACTAAATTTAGTATTAATGACAGTGGTATAGTGGCTGTACACCCACAATTCATTTTCTTAGTCATTCTTTCAGCTCCTTCTACATCGTTGATTTTTTTTTATTGTTAATGAAGTCCGTAACATGGTATTTTCTTTGACTTTCTGGTTAAATTTAACTTTAGAAGTTGATACAACCAATATTTCTGAAAAAGCAGAAAGCTTCGACGCTGATTTCTGTTGTTACCAATAGTTAGATTTAGTGTGTCAATGCCGCCACTCAAAACACCCAATATCAAATTAGGCAATACCTTTCATCCATCTATCTATGGCATTACAAATAAGCACCGAAACCTTCTATATTAGAAATAACAAAAACGCAATGTTGTTCTATCTGTATAATGTCCTTTAATACTGGATTCGGAACATCCATATCCTTTACCCTATCCGTCGAAATGCCACCGGATAACATCAGAGAAATTGAAACCTAAAATAGTAGAAATTCAGTACAACAAATCAGGGATTGCATCTTAGATAATATATTAGTGTTATATACCGCATCGTGTTATTAAGTTATCCCCTCTGGCAATAGAAGCTTCACGAAAGTCACGAAAAAAAAAAGCTTAAATTAGGTTTAGAAAGGAGGAAAGCAGGCCAAGTGATAGTGGTCAGTTGTGAAGAAGGAGACAACAACGGATGTCGGTTATTGTTTAAAGAATAATGGTCTGAGTCAATTGATGTCGCGTGTTTCAGTCGGTTATCAAGTATCTAGTAGGAATTAAATATCGAATTTTTTAAATTTTTTTCCCCGTGTTTTTAATTGAAAACCATTTTCCAAAATCATTTTGATTCAACAATGCAAAAACAATGTTAAGGCTAATAATATTAACAGATATACAAAGTTGTATTTTTAAATTAATATAATCACTGTTTTCTATCCAGCCTTTTGCAGGTTTTCAGAAGACTCGCTCTGAATTGGACGAGTTGCTTTCCAAACCCCTCATATTGGGCTTTATAGTTTTTTTTTTTTTAAATATAATCATATATAAACATTAATCCCATTTTTAGCGCAGTACCATACATTACAGTCAATAATGATTTAAGTACAGTACTGATGGTACCAGGTCATCTCAAAGCCCTGAAGGATATGATGTTAAAGATTAACAGTTTCATTCCAACTGTTTGAGAGAGTGCAGATGGGGAGGAAGACAGTCATTTTCTATTCCAAAAGGAATGCTAGTTTCACTGATCGGTCAATGTAAGGCTGGACAATACTTATTCAGCAGTCGACCACAACAAATCCTATCGATACTGCTACGTTCAGTGGTGACGGGGTGGTCGGCTGTTTGCAAGAAGTACCATACATTACATCATTGTTACGCTTTTCATAACTCACAGATAAACACTTTCAGTCATTTGGATTTGTAAATATTCTATATTAAGATTTCATAATCAATAGAAATGTATATTTTAATTTCAAGGATGTGGCGCAACATGGCCAAAAATGGCTTTTGTGCCATTAAACATCAACTCAACTCAAATTGGTATAAAAGAACGTAAGGTACACATAAAATTTCAATTGGACAAATTTATTTATATTATGTTAAATGCATATCAAAAATCAATGTAATAAATGTGTTATTAATGACTAATAATTATTACTAATAACAGGTCAGTGCGATTGATTAATCATTTCGGCTTGTTATTATTAATCGATTAGTCGTATTTATCCCAATAATTAATAGTTTGATATGCAAAACATAACCAAATGCAATTCGTTACACGAGACTTTAGAAAGCAATAATTGTATTTCATTGTAAGTGAAAGGACATTATCTGCAATATTTTTGAAAAGAAGTTAAACCTTAAAATGCGTACTTCGAAGGTGATTCTAGTAGTAAATTTGGATTTGTTAAAATTAGATTTTACTTGCTTTAAAAATAGAGTTTAAAGTTTAAAATAAATTTGGGTTATGTCGAATAAATTATTCAGAACAAATTTAAATGAAATTTGATTTCTAAACTGTATCTGTGCCAGACGGACTTCAATCCGAAATATAATTTTTTTATCGCATAAGCTGTATTTCATTTAAAGAAAACGTTTCACAAGAAAATCAAAATTATAGCAGTTATAATTAATATATTCGACATTTCACTAAATAAAAATGCTTTCACATCCATTATCTCAAAGTAAAAATCGCTTTCCGATAAAAATTATCCCCCTAAAAAAATATTTCATTGTCTCCAAATCAGTGAAAAATCAACTAAATATACAAAAAAGCTATTTCAAGAAACACTCGAATTTTAACGAATAGCCACACTTTTCAAAACCCAAGATCAGGAAAGCACACTTTTTTAGAATTTTTGGGCTGTCCAAGACTATAATTCGAACACTGTCAGCTATACAGATAAAAATAGTTTTATGTCATTACACAAAATTTAAAGATCTGCAGTAAATTTTGAAATATTTCTTTTTATGGAAGTTCTCTATGTGGCTCAATGCAATTGAAAATGAGAACTTCAAAGTGTAGCAAACTAAATAAATTGGATACAAAGTTTATGCATCTAGATTGTAAATTTGTATTAAATTTTAAACAATATATATGCATTGTTGTCACTTCCTGCCACTGCATGCAACCTAACGCTATAACTCAAACTTTCGAAAACTAAACGAATCTTTTTTGCTTATTCTTCAATCTTATCCCCTTTTCCCTTGCATTAAATTATACATCTTGGATAAGGTTATAATCATACTTTTTACGATTTCACTAGCAGAATATATTCAGAGTTTAGATATTTGGTGTGAATATAAAATATTTTTACTGATTCCTTTGTGAGAATATATATTTTAAACGCCCTTTTAATGGTCTATTGACAACAAAACTAAATACAAACTTACTGTTGTAGTCGCAAGATATACCAAATTTATATGATTTAAGTAATTTTATTTTAAGAGATATTGCATTTTATAAGCATGCGAAAATGCAAACAGTTGGATGATACATTGTCTGATGAATATATTTGAAAATTTGTTAAGTATCGACATTTTATATGCTAAACCTGTGTGCCAAATTTTATTTACTTAGCTTTTTGCATTTTTCTGTTTTCGAGTTTTCTTTATTCGAATAGCTAGGCTTCTTTAGAATGAATTTCGCTCAAAATTTCGTATAAAACTTCAAATTTGGTCGTAATTACAGGTGCTGAATTGCAGCTGTCTAACACATAGACTCTAAGTTATGTGAACTTAGAGTACACAATACAAAAAGACATAATGCCATAAATGCATTTTTCGAATTCAGAGAAGTCAAGAACCAGATGAAATAATTTTTTTTGATTACAATGCCTCCTTCATACTTTGTATAAGAGAAAATAAAATAAAATAACTGCGACCCAAACTCCCTGAACGTTATTTCTTTCAGTAATTAAAAAAAAAATTATAGATCCTCTACATTACCCATTCCTTGCGACATGCCAAATAATAAATTTTTAAAAATTTTGACAATATTTTAGGGTTAAATACTTATATAAAGCCAAAGATATTCCTTCAAAGATCAAAAGTTTAAGTTCCATTCTGGTTTGTGCATAGATTCGAATTTCTAGACTTCGATAGGTAAGGGGGAAAAAACCCAGTTGTATGAAGATGCAAATAAGTTTTTGAAAGAAAAAAAAAGTGAGCTTCTATATAATTGTTTAAAATTTCAAAGCACTAAAATGAATCTTTATAAACGGGGAATAATTATGCTTCTAATTTCAATGCAATGTGGTTGAATTTGAATATGTGAGTCGTTTTGTTTTGGAAACATTTCTCAGATTACCATTAATCTAGATAAAGCAACTCGCGTTTTGTCAAAAGTATGACGCAGAATTCCCATGATTTAATTTTCCATTTTCCGCATGAATCTGACGTGTACATTTCTTTCATTTTAGTGAATTTGCATTGCCTCCAACAGTAGGTTAATGCGTTGAGCTTCATAAAAGCCTCCTAGCGGCTGGTTTTGATATTTATTCTTACATCCATGTTCCAAACCTTACTGCTTTCAAAAAGAATGATTGGAAATTTTACTAATATGGTAATATTTTGATCTTTTAATAAAGAGACTTCAATTATGATAGTTTCTTTTAATTTGCATTCGGTAATTGCTGTTTTACCGTAATGCAAATATGTATGTGTACGTGGAGGTATACAATTTCCACGTTTTTCTAAACAATTTAGACGAATTCAACCATACATTGCATGCTCAGTATTCTTTCTTCTATCTTAAATAATATCTCCAAAGTTCAAAATTTGATTAAATGCTCTATAAATGTGAAATTGCTATTAATTTGCTAAATGCACGACATTTTAGTATTCTTTCCATAGCAACTGCAGTGGAAATTGTTCTGCATTGAACATCTTTTCAAATCAAAATTTTAACTTTTCAATGAAATTAAATTTTATTTCTATGTAAGTTTTCTTTTGACTTTTATTAATTTTTAATCATAATTAATAATTGAATATATACAAATTATTTTGAATAAGAATACGTGTAAATAAGAACACGATACAGAAAGAATTCTGGCAGAAAACTAGTAGAATATTTAAAATCTCTCGATTCAAAAAGTTTACATCTGTAACAACTTTTGCTTTGGCTCATTTTTAGCTTTTTTTATTAATGAAAAAAGCAATTGCTTAATTACCCCAAAACATTCGTTATAACCCATGTTATACTTCTACTTTAAATTTTGATTTAAAAAAAAACTAAAGTTGGGGTGTGGTTGTAAAAGGGGTAATTATTGTGGAGATTTAATTAGCAGCCATTACCACTACACATTTTGTTGTAATAGATGGCACCATGGATTCCATTGGATACGACTGATCCAAAGTCTAAGACGCGTGACGTCAAGTTTGAGAAAAAGCGAACTGTGAATAATATCAATCTTTAATACGCAACAGTGGCACGTAGTTTTGCCATGAAACACTTGATTAGGTTTCATCCTTGGTGGCATCTAAAGGTGATACTTTTTTTCTCTGTTGTAAATAGCTTGTCCTGTCGTAATTCTTAATGTCTTTTCTTTATTCTTTGCTGTAAATAAATTTACTGTTTTCATTTAAAAGCTTCTCTTTAATCAGTGACCCTAGACACTGATCTAAATGAGGTTGAATGGGCATTTTGTCCCATTTATTCCTACATTAGTGTCACGAATGTTACTCTGCGATTTAAAAAAAAAAGTTATAATCTGAATTTTCACATCGTAATGTAATAGTTACATCAGAACAATTAGTGACCATTTGAAATGGTTAGGGTGAGGTTGTGCTCTGTTTCATAACCAGTTCACTGAAAGAAAAAATAACAAATGTTTGTGAAACTTAATCGATACTTTAAAAATTATTTTTTACTTATTTATTTATTAAGTGTTATAAAAAAATTTCTAATCCTAATATTTTTGTGAATCAATAAAAAATAAAAGCTATGGAATGCGGCCAGTTTTAACAAAATCTCGGGGAAGTTATTATAACATATTACTTTTACTATTAACATATTACTTGAGAATTATCGTGAGTTGAGTGATTTATACGTAATCAAAAAGTCTTTAAAACCAGCTATTCGTATAAGAATTTCTTCTGAAAAAATCTAACAGATTCTTACTTAAAAACCATATTCTAAATAAATCATCTTAAAAAGAATAAGATGCCCAGAAAATAAAAAGAGAAATGAAAGGATAAATAAAATATTTAAGAAAAGTGAATTCAAGAAAAAAAAAAGATCAAGATTTTGAAGTCTTCCATAGATTCTGAAAAAGATTGGCTCCATTTAATTTCCATAGATGTGTGTCTTTGTGTTTAGCCTACAATTCTAAACTATCAGAAACTCTGATGGTTTAGTATAGTATATTACATGAAAAATTTATTTAGACGCAAAGCTGAGGTCAATTTTCGTTGGATTTTTAAATTTTGAATAAAGGTCAGATGACAAGAACAATGCCTTCTCAAATCTTCCAAATCAAGCCTGTAGAAGAATGGTTAGCCAGACAGATTTAGTGTATATACACCATGCTCGTTCACACAGCGATTAGTCAGCGAAATCAGGTTGCAAGAAATCTCACCAAAGGTACGTTAGCTCACAAATCGGATGACGGAGGATAATTTGATGTTTAATTTGAAAAATGTTTTGCAAAATGTGTGCGATAGGATGTAATTCATTCATTGTAGGGCAATGTGTATTTCTAATGCACACTGGCTTTTATGTTTATTGAATAATTTTATTGCAAACTTCCCGACATCATTTATTATCATTGCGGAAAGTCATAATAAACAGTATTAAGAGGTTTAATTATCTATCCATTATCATTCTTTTATTAATGGTAAATATTGCTTTCATAATTTCTATTTGCCTCTCGTCCAGGAGAAATTGTAATCGTCGATAAATTTTTGCTCTTTCTGATGCTAAAATTTAAAAAAAATTATTGAATGCATATTTTAGATAAATAATTAACTTATGAAAAATAGCTATGATCAAAGGATCTCCTTTTTAAAATAATTTTTTTTTCGAAAAATTGTTGGAACTAGCCCTTGAATCTCTAATTTTTATGACAAATATAAATATAACGGGAAAATTAGTATGGAAACTGTTGATAGAACTTGTATCCTATATGCACCCTGTTGCGTCGTTAATCACGTGATGCTTTCCCGCCATTATCGGTGGATGAGAGTTTGGCGATGAAACTGTAAGACGTACAGCTCTTGCTCTGTATCTTTTTATGTGTTTGTGGTGACATCTTAATAAGACAGTAACTAACACTAAACATTGGTCGCCATTTTTGTATAGTGGATAAGTTACTGGCTTACAAACCCAAAGGTCCCAGGTTCGATCCTTGGCGGAGTTCAACCTACGTATTGGCACAATTCCGCCAACACGAACGCCAAATTGGTGACCCGGACGTGATGAATTTTCAACAGCTCTTGGCGCCATCTCTCCATCAGCAA
>JAPMOQ010058285.1:893897-904481 GCA_026543055.1 Argiope trifasciata | reverse complement strand
TCAGACTCACTTGACGCACCAACGCAAAGCCGTCAGACTCACTTGACGCAGCAGCAACGCTCATATACTAGCCATATACAAAATAAAATCGTTCATCTCTCAACCGAACAAACTGGTAGGGGAAGTATTGTGGTGACATCTTAATAAGCCAGTACCTACCACTAAACATCGGTGGCCATTTTTGTATAGTGGATAAGTTACTGGCTTTCAAACCCGAACATCGCAGGTTCGATCCTTGGCGGAATTCAACCTACGTATTGGCACAATTCCGCCAACACACCTACGCCAAATTGATGACCTTGGACGTGATGAATTTTCAACAGCTCTCTTGGCGCCATCTCTCCATCAGCAACGCAAAGTCGTCAAACTCACTTGACGCAGCAGCAACGCAAAGTCGTCAGACATACTTGACGCACCAACGCAAAGCCGTCAGACTCGCTTGACGCACCAACGCAAAGTCGACAGACTCACTTGACGCAGCAGCAACGCTCATATACTAGCCATAACGCTTGGCGCAATAAAATCGTTCATCTCTCAACCGAACAAACTGGTAGGGGAGTATTGTGGTGACATCTTAATAAGACAGTAACTAACACTAAACATTGGTGGCCATTTTTGTATAGTGGATAAGTTACTGGCTTACAAACCCAAAGGTCCCAGGTTCGATCCTTGGCGGAGTTCAACCTACGTATTGGCACAATTCCGCCAACACGAACGCCAAATGTTCAATGTTGTTTTAGTTATGCTTTGTCCTTTAAATTTTAATAAATATATTTTGCATATTAATGCTGGCCGTTGCTTTTCCCCACATTTCCACATTAGTAATGGACGATTTTTAAAAAATCACCCAACGCATTTTGTATTTTAATACAAAATCGTTTCAGATTAAAGAGGTTTGTCTATTATATTTTACAAAAGTAATCCTTAAATAGATTTTGATTGAAAATCCTTTTAATCTAAAACAGTATTGGGTGCATCAATTAATTAAATTATTATTAACGGCTTGCTTATTGTAGATTTGCACCGAACTGCTTTTTTTTTCTGGTTAGTTTTGTTTATGAAATAAAAGTTTTCTTTATTCACATCTGTTTCATATTTTAAGAGAAATATCAAATTCAGTTTTTAAGTAATAGGCCCTGACTTCTTTTAATTGTCATTTAACTAAGATGCGCAAAGAGATTCATTCGTGCATTGATGATTCTTATTTGGTAGAACAGGATGTCTTCGTGATAGCTTGAATATTCGAGATTTGTTTTTTGTCACACGAGACTGTCAGGCTGCTCTTGATAGGAGAAGTCACACAATTTTACTTCTAAAAAAAAGATAAAAATGAAATTCGAGGGATTTTTTTTTTTGTCTTGAAAGGGCACACACTTTTTCAACAATTGACTTACATTTATAATATTTTACTATACTATTTATTATAATAATTATTTATAATAATAATAATAATTACATGAAGTGCAGTGCAGTGGAAAAATATAGTAATCGTCAAAAAGTTGGAGAGATTTTGACGAATCTCCAGACTACCGACCTCCTTGAATTTTTTTTAAGCATTATGTCTACCTGTAAACACCATAATTCAGATGCTTTGAACTAAAAGAATTAAATTTAATGGGTGATCTTAATTACCAAATTAGTAGGCTTCAGTTGAATTTTGAACAAAATACAATCAATTGAAATCTGATTAATTAAATACAGGTGGACTCACTAACTTTAAAGCGCGAAGAACAAGATAAATAAATTAACATAATTTAGCATCAAATGTAGAATTTTATCATTTTGTGAGCCGAATTTCAAAGGATGACCATCTATCTGTCTGTACTTTGCCTTTGTAAATTATTGCGTTTACATGCAATATTTAAATTAATGAGCAATTGTCACTACAATTGTACTGCAATATCAATTTTAATTCCAAACAATTGGGAAACAGGCAACTAAAATGCATATTCGTGGAATATTCAGTAAAAATGCTAGCCAAAAGTCTGTTTCGTAATTACTGTCCACGATAATTAGCATGTAAAAAAATATAAAGCAATCGTGGTCTTGTCGAAGGTCCAAAGTTTTATGTAGGGAGAGATATAAAGCCTTTTTTGGAAAAATATACAAAAAGCTCGAAGGGACAATTCAAATTGGTTTTAAAATTAGTAAAATTTAAATATTATTAGTTTTTCTAAATTTCAAATTGTGCGAAATTAATAAAATTTTCAAAACATGAATGATTATTGATAATATACAGTCAATCAAAAGAGTACTGGGACAGTTGGTGTGACTAATTGCAGAGCTATTTATAAAACTATCACATTAAAATAAAATAAAAAGTGAATTCAGAAATATTTTAACATTTGGTGAACAATTTGTAAAAAAAAAAAATATATTGGTATCTTTATTGGAATTATAATTTGATGTAGCATTTCAAATGTAATTGAAACGCAAATAGGAATAAAAAGTATTGGAATATATTTGAAATGAGAAACTCAACAAGATTGAACTCATAAATGTTTAAATTATAATTTTAAACTTAAAAATTTCAGCAGATAAGATTATTTATAGAAAAAAAGTGGAGGAACAAAGATATATATCGGATGATGTGCGAAATCTTGTAATAAGTCATTCAAAAAATGAAAAATCAATTCGTAGTATAAGATATATCTTGAATTTGAGTAAGAATTTTGAATTTTCTACTGTTTTTAACATTAAAGTTTAAGAAAACAAATAGTGCTGAAAATATGCGAAGATCAGGGCTTCCAGTGACATTTAACGGACGGGAAGAGAAGTGGATTGTGAAACAAGTTCATTTTAATACATATAATAAGTGCAGTAAAATTGATTCTGCAATGTAAAAGTTCGGAAAAACCTGAAACTGTAAGAAATGCTTTGAAAAAATATAGAAATCATGGCAGTTTACCTCAAAAGAAAGCACTCATCAGTGAATTTAATCGACAAGCTAGGCGGTATTTGTTAAAAGTTTATAAAGCAGGCAAAAGAATTTTGAGACAATGTGATTTTTGTTTATGAAAGAAAATTTAACACATTCAGATTGGATGGATAGTAAAGTTTGAAGGAAACCAGCAAACACGTCAAAAATTTACGGCCTACTCTCAAAAATGGAGATGACAATCGAAAAGTCTGGGTTGTATGGCAAGCACTGTTGATGGGTATTCACATTTTATTAATGGAACAGAGAATAAATTTATCTCAACTCAGTAAAGGCGGAGATCTTGTCGAAAGTTTGCTAGGTAATGCGGATCAAATCGTAGTACTAGGACTCTCGCCTTTAATGTGTTAATATTTTGAAGCTGAATTTCTACATTACATTTAAGCTGGAAATTTCCTGACATTTTAAGGTAGACCAAGATAAGGGCCCGAAACAGATTTATAAGTTATGCTAATATTTCCAAGAAATGGCTCCTCTACCGCTGGCCTAGTATTAAAATTTCTGCACAAAGTTCAAACATTGATTCTATCGAGCAGGTGTGGAATTATTTGCAGTAAAAATTGTATGAAAATCAAATTTCTTACAAGCAGTTTTTAAGAAAACATTTGGTCTAATTCAAGTCAGACTACGAGAGGTACTAAAAAGTAAGGATGGCCATATAAGAAATTAACTTTGAAATTTTTTTTGTTTTTTTAAATTTATTCTGAAGTTATCCCAATACTTTTTGGGCACGTTTTCTTGTTTTATTTCTTTAATTTTTAATTATAACTATGATAACACTAATTTGAGAGTTTTGTTTGAATCACTATTTTTCATTCATCAATTATATTTATTTTTTGGGGGGTTTAATTTGTGTATTTAAATAAAATATTATGAAAAAAATATGCGAATTAGCTATGTGCTCCTATACTTTTTTCACTGACTGTAGCTCACTCGAGAATTTGTAATTTTTGAATGTATAATCTAATGAATATGGTCTGTAATTCGTTTTTTGAAAAATGCTTTTAAAAAAATCAATTTAGTTTTTACATAAAATAGATGAAAAACTTCTATGGAACAAAAGTAGGCTAATTAAATATCGGAAGTGTTTGAAAAGTAGAAAAAAAATTTTCTTTTCCTTATTAAAATAAAGCATAAAGAAATATTCTTTTGCAAATATATAAATTTATTTGTTAAATTTTTTTCAGAAAAGAAACATGAACTAATTTATAAACCTAAAAATAAGCAGTATTACTGTATAATTTTTAAATACTGATGTTTGACAAATTACAGAGATAAGCAAACAAATCAATAAAGAAGAAAATTACAATTTAATTTTTCACATTATGTTTTGAAATATCTGTAAAATCTTTTTCAATAAACAGTTTATTCTGCAGTTTTTGAATTACAGACCATATTTCTGAATTGTCCAAGAATATCTATCCAAAATACTTAAATATACAGTTTGCTAATGCTTTGACTATAGAACGAAAAATAATCGAAAAAGTCTTTAAAAATATGAAAATAAAACCACAATAGTTTTACTTTAAATGAGTTCTAATTGCATAATTTTAAAGTTCTTAAAGAAAAGTCACAATAAATAAAATTAAAGCACAATCCCGCCTTCTTGGAACCCTTCTAAAGTTAAGCGCCAGTCTTCTACTTTGTCTATTTATTTCTATTTCATTTCTACGCTATTTGTGATTTCGGAACTTGTTCATTTCTTTGGCTCCCGAGGTGATTTGGAAATTTTCAGATTACGCCAAGATCGCCAAGCTCTTATACATAATGAAACCATCTGCTACATACTAGTATCTCATTTGCTTGGTGATCCGAGGTCCTAAAAAATGAACAAGTAAGGGATTTTTTTTAAATACAAATTCATTGAACAGTTTTATAATCCCACTTGAAAGTTTGAAGTATTTGAAATGTGTTGAGATATTTAACTTGTTTTGTATTAACTAAATTCAAAATTAAATCTTATTTTGTATTTATTAAATCTGGTACAAATCCGATCTGCTTATTGGAAAGTCTTAACTGCCTCGAGCAACAAAGGAGATTTTTAAAAAAAAGTAATAGATATTAAACGTTTGTTAACCTTCAACAATGCTTTCCACAAAAGAATCTAGTTTTCTTCTCAATGGGTGACCCTAGAGGTCAGACGAAAACCGCTTCCAGCCAACGTGCCACTGACCTGCATTTTGGAGCGCTTCCATCAAGGCCAAGGATGAGATTACGGAAGAGTCATTCAGTACTTTCTGCGAGAGGAATGCGAATCGGAAAGCTACGGCGCAGCAGCTATTGCGCTCCCCCCCCCTCCCTCCTCATTACAATGTTTGTCCACAAAAGGATTGATATTTAGGAACGTTTTTTGTCATTAAGTAGAAAGGCATGACCTATATTAGCTGTTCTCACGCTGAGGGTTTGTTGTGCAAATTTTTTAGATACAATGCAAGAATACTAATGATTTAATGAAATTTTTAATATTAGCACGTTAAAAGCGAATAAAACAAGTGCAGATATTTTACTTGTTTGGGCTATATGCATTGCACATACTTCGGGCTAATATTTTTCATTTTTATTATCAACTCTGCTACAGAGCTCTACATTAACCACGAACGAAAAATAACTGATTTTGGTATGTCGAACAAGACTGTGTAATCTATGGTTGGCCTCATAGTCTTTACAGTGCCTATGGCCTAAGTTTACGAATTCTGACTGGTCTTAAGTTAAGGCTTTTTTTTTCCTTTTACAGCAACTTATCGTTTTTAAAAAGACTACTAAGCCGTGTAATGATGAATAGTCATATCAGGACTCGTTTTCTTTCCTAGAAATTTGGTAAGATTAATTTCTGGAAAAAAAATTCTTAGAATTGCCCATATTTCGTTAAAAAATACATAAAAATGTATGGTAAATTAAATTTGTGGTCTCAACAAGTTCAAGCAATATTATTTTGGGCCACTTATGAAATGAAACTATAATTAAGCAACAAAAAACAGACACGTTGGTGTTATGAATCATGTTTGCATCTCCCACTTTTGCTCTTTTGGTCTAGGACAGGGATGGTGAACCAGTCGCTCGCGACACAATATTTTGGCCATTCTGCCGAACAAAACAGTTTGTTTTAAGGTTTGCTAAATGGAATGCTTGTGACTTCATTTGATAAGCTGAATTTGTCCCAATTAGATTGCTTGGAAATCGAAGAATTTGAAGTGTGACTGATTTCCAGTCAAGTTTAATATGGGTTTTCAAAAATTTATTGAAACGAGGAAAAAGTTGGAAGTTATTGAAACAAAAATGCTAACAAGCAACATAAGTAAAAATGCCAGTATCGGAATTTTGGAAACGGGAAATTTGATTCCAGACCTATTTAATTGTTTGAAGAAGCTGGCTCATACTATTTTAACCATACTTTCATTTACTTGTGCCTGCACACCATTATTTTATGAGATGAATAGCATTAAAGACTTGATGAGGAACCATTTGGCTGATTCCAAATATCTTACAATCCTGATATAAGTTGTCATTTAATTTTCAGCAACAGAAATCACACTGATGTTACTTTAATTTGAATTAACTAAAACAATTAGTCCTACAGAGTATAAAATGTATTTTTTGAGTTAAATAAAGAGTGTTGAGATGTTAATATTTACTTTTATTATCGTCAAAATAATCATAGGTCAGGATTATTTTATGGTACGTCTATATTTCATTAGAAATTTCTTTAGAAAAAATGGCACATGGATCCATAAAGTGTTGCCACCCCTAGTCTAGGAGGTCGTATAAAACTCCCTTGTTTTACACTCAAATCAAATTATTTTTTTTGACGACTTTGGTAGTTAATTTCGTCATTTCGCAAATGCAAAAAGTATTATTTATCCTGGTCTAACTTATTTAAATTATATTTTATGCTTTGGGGATTAACATATTGAAATTAAACTGTAGCTATCTCTATTGCCCATAATTTCAAACTTAACTTAAAATACTTACTTAACTTAAACTTAAAATATTTTATTCTAAAATTTTTTCTTGTTCCCGATTCAAGTATGTTTTATATTTCCATTTCCAACTCGCGGTCTCAAAAATGGTTCAATAATACAGCTCTTAAAATTCAAGAGCATGAAAAAAATTCCCTAACACCAGCAGCATTCTTTACAGAAGCTTAAAATTCCCTTGCTTAAATCAGCACGTCCAAGAAATCTCAAATAATTTCTTAGTAAAATCGCTAAATAAAAAACATTTCTCTCTTGTGTTCTAATATGAACAGATGTATTCTTCTTTCCTATGCAGAGATCATACCCAGCAGCAGAAAAATAAATTCAAGTTATTTTAAAAAGTATCTTTATCCTGTTGGCCTGACTTCTAGTATGACTGTAGCATTTTGCACTTGTCAAGCTTGTAAGAAGACAATTTTAGAAGTAACTTGAATTTATTTTTCTATGATACAGCATGGTTT
The DNA here is from genome assembly GCA_026543055.1 of Argiope trifasciata. Lineage (NCBI taxonomy): Eukaryota > Metazoa > Arthropoda > Arachnida > Araneae > Araneidae > Argiope > Argiope trifasciata. Next base: position 897,108 of record JAPMOQ010058285.1, on the reverse strand, counting down.
ATACAAGGGGATAACTTATAAAAGCGCATTCGTTCACACTGAGGCAGATGCAAGGAAATTGCAGGTTTCTTCTAAAACGATTTCACTGACTTGGCATGCTTTTAATAGAATCAATTAAAATTGTGAATGTAATGTAATGAAAGTGCAAAACACAAGACGAATCCTAAAAACTTCAATTCACAAAAGTCTCACAGCTTCAAAATAAACTCGTTTAATGTCTCTCAATTATTGTCACATCGAGCAATTCGTCGTTGTCAAGCTATAGTATTGATTTTAATATTTTTAGAATATTACTTTATGAGGCATCTTCTATATTTCATTACGTTTATTTTTATCAATTTCGCTCAATTGAAAGGTATAAATTTAAAGCTCAATCGAATTGAAAAAAAATGCAACATAAACTATATGTACAATGTGATCACTTGAGACATTTATTTATGCAGTAAAAACTGGTCATTTAAAAAAATAAATCTAGAAAATTGAATTAAGTTAATGCAATATTATTTTTTTAAATTTCTTTACACTGCATTAATCGAGAAATCTTCATTGATTTTTTTAGTCATTTAATTCTTTGAAATAAAACTCGTGTAAGGATGCTTACTCGAAATGAATTTCCTTTGAAACTCTATTACCAAATTGTTTTAAACAAGGATCAGTCCTGACAGAATGGAAATATGTTAAACTGTATTGAAAACTAATATCTTCAGATTGCAATTTTCATAGAGCAAATATCTCATCTTCTTACTTAATTGAATTGAATTGTCTTGTGCCGCCATCTATTAGTTTATTTTAAAATAAAACATTTGGCAAAACTTTTCAAAGAATATCGAGTGTCAGCACAAATTACTAAATTGCAAACAAATGAAATGACTATGCAATTTTTGTATATAATTAGTACAAGAGTTCAAATTAGTGAATGCTAAAAAAATCCTTAGGAATTTTTAAGGTTTGATATCTTCTTAAATTGCATTAACCCTTTATTTACCGAATTTTATTGCCATCAATTTTTCAACTTCATTTCTGCATCAATAATTTATTCTTCTTGCAGAATAATCCCAGGGATCCCAAGAAAAAATGCAATTAACATAAATGTCTTAATTTAATTATTAATTAAATATTTTTAATTTCTACTTTTAGCTTATAGTAACATCATGGTATTTGGGTTACATTATCCGTAATCTTTATGACTATTTTTGCTAATGGTATTCTATAGTAAAGATATAAGCTAGATTTAAATGGTACTTTTAAGTAACGTCAATAAATAAAGGGTTAGATTGGAGTGCTAATGCAATTTAATTACTTTAGCAAAAAATCAGTTATTGATTGTCATCCATATCTTTAAAGCCTTATTAGAACCTAATAAAAGGATTGTAAATATAAACCGCCGGAGACTTCGGAACTAATGAAAATCTGTCTTCCAGTTGGTGGTGGTTCATCTGGTGCAGTGGTTGCTAGTCGCCTGTCTGAAGACCCGAACGTCAAAGTCCTGCTTCTTGAAGCCGGTGGCCCTGAGAATCAAATTACGGATGTACCCCTCGTGGCTGCCAGCCTTCAGCAAACACCTGTGGACTGGGCCTATCAGACTGAACCTCAAGAAGCTTCATGTTTTGGCTTGAAAGGCAGAGTATGGTTACATCTTATTTTGTAAATTAAACGTGGAAAAATAAATGCAATGTATTCTAGAATTCTTCATTGACTTGCCATAAACTCTTGGGCACAAAATACAGAGGGTTTTTTGCGAATACATGTATAACATTGTATTAAATGTATGTTTGTATTTTTTAAAGTTAGATCATTGTTATCACAGAAATACAAATTAAACATCCGTTATAGACTAGGAAAATTGGATTATTGGAATGTTGCAAGTTCTACCTTCAATTAATTCTTCAACAATGAAATTTCATTTGTAAAAATCATCTTTTTTTAAATCATTCAATAAATGAATAATCTAAACTAGTGGACTGATGCATTAAAACCCATCACACCCACATTTATGATATAATATAATGTCTTGAGTCGAAATAAAACCAATTTCTGTTGCCTTGCTGCAGCGCAGTCGATGGCCTCGTGGTCGGGTCCTTGGAGGTTCCAGCGTTCTCAACTACATGCTATATGTGCGCGGCAACAGGAAGGATTACGACAACTGGGAGAGACTGGGAGCCAAAGGCTGGTCTTGGAAAGATGTCTTCCCCTACTTCTTGAAATCGGAAGACAACAGAGATCCGCCACTAGTGGAATCGGGTAAGCGGATTCAGTATTGGGAAGTTTATTTCATCAATTGCATTGCCATATAGGAGATTATGTAAAAATTGACACATACATTGCTGTCCGCAATTTTTGAAGTATTGTCAATATAAGTAAATAGTTTTTAAAATTTTTTAATGCTGTTTTTAGATCTTCGTTTATAAAATAATCCAATAATTACTATGCTTTTAATAATCAATTATCCTATGCTTTCATTAACACATCAAAAGCGGGAGTCGTAGTACTACGATTTGATCCGCGTTACATAGCATACTTTCGTCAAGGTACCCTGCCTTTAATGTGTTAACATAGCATGGGTGATGAATGTAAGTATATAAAGCTAAATGTAATGAAATGTTAATCTTGGGAAATAAATTTATACATTTACAATATAAAAATTATCTAAGAAACTAAAATGTCTTGCTCAGTATTTTTGAATTCTTCATATGGTGAAATGTGTGAAATATTGGATTTTATATCTAATTTACGCATGGCAAATTTTTTTTTGTATTGTTTGGTTTTATATATCTTTGTGTGAATTGTTCGTTTGTAATTTATTCATTTTACCACAAGGTAAACTGCCATCCTGAAAAAAACTATACGTTTAGGTTGAAACAAAACGAATTAATTGGATTGGAATTAAATAAAGTGTAATGAAAATAAAATACCTTTCAACGAAAATAAGGTGCATATAATTCATGGAATAAACTAGGGTAAATGAATAAGTCTGCTTAAAGGAAAGTCAGATTTGTCTTGTCTCATTAAAGATTTGATTTTAGTTTCTTGATTGGATACCTAGAGAGGGAAAACTCAATTTCCTTACCCATTTAATAGTTTTTATTGATAATTGTATTGAAACATACTTCTATTCATTTAAATTAAACATGCTTCTATTTATTCATTTAAATTAAATTAAACATGCTTCTATTTATTCATTTAAATTAAATTAAACAAGCTTCTATTTATT
>JAPMOQ010058285.1:786176-893887 GCA_026543055.1 Argiope trifasciata | reverse complement strand
TATTTATTCGTTTAAATTAAATAAATTAAACATGCTTCTATTTATTCATTTAAATTAAATAAATTAAACATGCTTCTATTCAATCAAACTAAATTAAACGTGCTTCTATTCAATCGATCAACTCTTTTTAACTTGAGCTTTGAAATTAGCAAATATATAATAAAAATTTTGAATTCTAATTTTTTTCATATATACTTTAAACAGGGTATCATGCTACCGGTGGATACTTAACAGTGTCTACTCCTCCCTATGCAACACCTTTGGCGAAAAATTACATCGAAGCAGGACTGGCTATTGGATATCCAAATATCGATATCAATGGAGAAAGACAAGGAGGTAAACAAGCATGCTTTTCATGATTTAAAAACTTTTTTAAACACAGGCGCAATAATATTTTTTGCAATAAATGATTTTGAATGAGTTTCTCTGTATCAGTTGGGTATAAGGTGAAAAAGTCCAAGCTCTGTAAAGTGTCCAATAAGGAAAACTAGCAGACTAAACATAAACAAATGGAATAAAAGAATGAAGTATACAACATAGACAAAAACAGCAATCGCAGGAATTTTAATACTATCAACCCACCATCGACTCTCTGATTAGAGAAACTAAACATGTTCTCCTTTTAAACAATCTCAATAACTGGGTATCTTAATCTCAGTAACTGGTATTGGACTGTTATCAGTACCTAATTGAAATCACCGTAATTCTTGTATTTTTAGAGCCTTCATTCTTATCTTTAATATCTCCAGTTTTGCTATAAGAATAGGATTCCTTGGTAATGAAATAACAATACCATGAAAAGTTGAGTAACGATACCATAAAAGCTTCTTATAAAATAGTAATTTTAAAAGCAAATTTGAAGTTTACATTTAGTGTGTGTTTCTATGCCGTACATTTGTACGGCGGTCGCATGTAGACCACAGCACAATTAGAACTTTCTATAAATACTCTTTTGTAAAAATTTATTTTTCAACGTTCACAAGCTAATTGCGTCACTTCAATAGTAATTTCAGCAGCTAGCTTTATAAAGTTCTACTCCATCTTTTCTTGATCATAGTAATATATTCATGACATACATGTAAACTTTAAGAATCAAATACAAAAAAAATCATTTGTACAAGTCAAAAAATAGCACGGCATTTCGAATTTTAATCTTGTACGGATTCAAGTTCTTAATTTTGGAAGCTGCAGATAGTGAAAATTTTTTTATTAAATGGGTGATAAAATGTATAGACTCCCCAAGTCTAAACATTTCCAATCTGTCTACTCATTCTCGTTTTGCCTCGAATTTCTTCCAGGTTCTAAAATCTTTTCTACAAACCGTTCACATCTGAGCTCTAAACGTACTGAAAGGCATTGACATCGTAAAATCAACATTTGAAAATAGTCTTTTAATTTATAACAAAAGATTTAAATGTTTTTTTAAAATATTTAACTTCCCACTCTCATCTTTATCCTTGCTAATCAGTTGGTAATCAACAAAACGGAAGTGAACTTTTCATGAAACTAATAAAATTAATCATCTTGAATGTTACTGAATTGATAGAACTGCAATAGTTCGAATACTTTTTAAGGTATGTTTTGTTATTTGCCAAACTATTTAAAAAATGTATTTCAATGGTCAAGATTCGTTCAAGACCTTCTAAACTCCTGTAAAAACGCGTAAAACCGATTCTGTGGATTTTTTTTTAAATGTAACCTCCATGTTATCTGAAAGTTTTATTTGTAGAAGTTTATTGTTTGAAAATGTTTTCATATTTTTTAACGGTTTCATCCATTTTCTTCAGATTACATGCATACATTATACTTAAATGTCTTATTTCTTTTTATCTACTAAGCATTAAACTTTTTTTATTTTTCACTTCTGTGCTTTATTTTACACACTATTACTTTTCTATTATGAATTTGAATATATTCAATAATCTTTCTGAACAGGCTGGATGATCCCTCAAGGAACAATAAGACGCGGTGCCCGGTGTAGTACCAGTAAAGCTTTTCTTGTGCCTACTCGTGGGAGAAAAAACTTCGATATTGTGGTATTCGCACACGCTACGAAAGTGAGTACTTTATCCGAATCATTCGAATCTCCGAGAATACATTTTACTTTTAGAAACGCGATATGCTCCAAGGATACGCCAAACCACAACAAGATAGATGTATGATCCAGTTATGAATGTTTTGTAATTTCTGTCGATTGCGGACAAGTGCTACTTCTTCTCGTTGTAGTAAATATTTCATTCTAATGGAACTAGACCCAATGTTTGATAATTGAGTGACCCCAGTAACACACAAATACTGTACAATATTGTATGACATTGATCAATATTGTTTAATATCATAAAATATCGCATAATATTTACGATATAGTGCAACAGACTGTGCTACCTGGGGACCCAGTTGATAGTGAAAAAAGTTTCAATAGTTGTTGCTTTCTTCTTAACTTCCTAATTTAAAACAAATTAGTATTTATACAATCGATATCGGCATGACGACTCTTATCACTTTGCTTATTTACTCACACAAAAGGGTTTTTTTATTTTATTTGACATGACTGAAAAAGGATGACAGACTTGGTTTCCTTTGTCCAGAGTGTCGAATAACGACAGCGTAGAATGTCTTAATTTCGGTGTCTAATAACGACGGCGTTGATTGCCTTTGCCTCGTGTGTCGAATAGTTTTGTCTAGTGATATATTTTTAGCCGCCAAATTATGACAGACATCAAAGTCGTATTATGTTAATAGCTTTGTATCTCTTCTATGCATTGCATTTATGAAACCATCATAATTATTAATTTCTGTGATATCATAATGCTCTTAAAAAGCGTAGACTTTAGGGTAATCTTACGTTCACAATATTATAACTTATCATGTAAAGTATATAAAAATTTATGAATTCTACTTCTAAGAATTTACCAAAAAGTATTTCATTATCCATCAGATTCTCTTCGATGCCCACAGGCGAGCCAAAGCTGTTCAGTTCGACCGCATGAAAAATACGCATATCGTGAACGCTAGGAAAGAGATCATACTGTCCGCAGGAGCCATTAACACACCTCAACTGCTCATGCTCTCTGGAGTTGGACCCAGGCATCATTTACAACAACTAGGAGTAAGATATTTTATTCCAATAAGCACATCTCAATTTTTTATCCGTAACTATTGGAATAACCAGCCTATTCGTAGTAACATTGTTATAGTGGATCCAGTAATTATTTGGTAACCTGAAGACTGTGCCAAAATCGTCAAACTCCATTTTACATTTTTACATATTGTAACCATCTCAGTGATGTCTCATTTACTTGGCTACTATTGAATCTTTAATCTATAATGAGTACCAAAAACACTTCCTCATATATTCATATTTATTTTATTTTCAAAAAAGTTAGCGATTTGTAATCTGCAATTGTTTTAAATAGTCCTGAACAATTTTTATATAAATTAAATATTCATTTTAAATATTAGCAGTAGCGGAAGACGCATGCCATTCAATTTCGAAAAATTATTATAAAATTGTGCACAAACTAATTCTATCTGATAGTATTTAAAAGGCTGCTTTAAGAGGTTTAAATAGCAGAATAATTTACATTGTAAGGAAATGTCCACTTTAGAATGTTTTTATATTGATAAATGAAATAAACTGTCGATATTTAAGAGATGTTTGAAACTAATTTTGCAAAATTCAATTCCATTTTTTAAAAACTTATTGTATGAAAAATTGCAGGTGGAGATCAGAATTTTCTATCTAATGTGCAAATTTGTAAGATTCTTATACCAAGACGTTACATTTCGGCTTCTGTTAAAGAAATTTTTGTATTTAATCAGTCTGCCTAGTTTTAATTTTCTATTTTGGGACGCCATTTCGCATGATTATCAAGTTTATTCTTGGAAAAGGAAAGCAAAATAATAGCTAACTTTTAATCAATCTAATTGGATAAAGGATCTCGTATTCCAATGAGAGCGGGGAAAAAAAGATAAGACTTTTAAAATTGCGCCACAGATCCACGATGTTATGATCGATTTCTAATTAGGAAAATAACAAAAGTGATAAACAGTCAGTTAAAAAGATTACAGGTTGTTTTTCTCATGACTTAAAAAACGCAAACTTTGGCTAATATTTTCTCTTTCAATTGCAAAATATACGTCATTTGAGATCTTGTTTGTTCTTAATTCAAAATTTAATTTGCATGGCATAATTCTTACACATTTTTATTTTTGGTTAATATCCACTGAGCTAATATTCTTTCATAATACTTTTCAGATTCCTCTTGTTGCAGATTTGCCAGTTGGTTACAATTTGCAGGATCATATTTATCCCGGAGGTATACATATCCTAATCAATTCACCTGTTTCTATCCTCCAACCTAGGATTATCAATTTGAAAGATATCAACAATTTCATCCTGTTTGGAAGAGGTAAAGGATAGATTTTACTCCAAAGCCTTATAAAGTATCTTAATTTAAGCGTAACATTTGATAATTAAATATGACAGAATAAAATAAGTAATTATTTCTTTGATTGTTAGAATAGTTTATTTTTTAATTCTTAAAACTAACACATTAATCACCATAGAATTTTACATAAATTGTTTGTAAAACGACTACTGGATTTTATTCTGTAAGGTAACATAAACATGATTGGTATTTTGTTATATTAGTGCATTTTTTTTAAAAAAACATTAATGCTGTTGATGTACGATTAAAAGTTTAGTGTTTAAAGTTTATGCACGAAGTTTATTGGGGTTGAATGTCTTTACACAAATGAGCATATATTGCTCTCAAATAATATCTTCCGGCCATATATAAAAGGGTCGTGTTAGACGCTTTATTAAGTGGATACACTCATGGAGACTGGTTAAAACTGAGATTTTTCGTTAAGTTTTATAACGATAAATCATCGCATATTAAAGTTGCTAAGAGAAAATTTCAGTACAAATGGTAGATTACTGCTGTCTGAAAATGTCATGAAATCTCAAACTTATAAAAATCAAAGTTTTCTTCAAAAAGTGAAGTTTGGATAAACTGAAAGAACTCGTTTTCCATGCACTGTTATAAATGAAACATACTGAATTAAATTGATAAACTACAAGCAGAAGTATCCAATACAGTGTAGTAGTGGAGGCTTCTGCTGGTTTATCTTTCTTATTTGAGCTGCTAGTTACGTGGTTTGTTTCAAATGTTTTTATAATATAACAAATCAGTTTAAGATTATTTATATATTTTATGGCCCTACTCAATGCCACTTATTTGCTCGCCTTTATTATAATCTTAATTCAGTTTTATATTTCAACGCAAGGGATTGATTTAAATTAGTTTTATTTCAGGAAATATGCACTTTTTAAATTATTTAATTATTATGTATCATGATTTTCTGCCATCCACATTTGTGTGCAATATTATCCAAATAGAAACCTGATATTTATAAACATTGTAATAAAAAAATGAATGTAATGGGACTCATAAAATCCTGACCCATTACGCTTTATAAAAGTGTTGATATTGTTTGATAATCCATAAGTTTATATGATTTGTAAGGGTTTTTTTTTTGGTAATTAGACTAATAGAATTTCTTTGACTGACCTACTTGTTGTTTTTTAAGAGCATAAACCCTCAATCCATGCTTAATATCACTACTCAAAATTCACGAATATAAATGAATATATTAAAAAGAATTGTTCCTTTTCCAAATATGTGCTAGTAATAACATCGGGTATTGAATTAACATCAAATTGCTGGAATGGACTGAAATAGATGATCTCATTTAACATATTTGGAACTATATGAATTTTTAGAATAGGTTTAAAAAATGCAAAAATAATATACTAAAAACTAAACTCTAATAAACTGTTAGCAAGTTCAAAAATCTATCTAAAAATAAATTATATGTGTAAGCAACTCCACGCATTTTTATTTTTTTAGAAGAAAAAGTTTAACTAAAGTATGCATTCACTACTTTATCTTTAATAAAGTAGTTAAGGCATACCTCAGATGGTAAATTACATACATTCAGAAGTAATTCATTCTTTTTATCAAAGCTGATAGATCTATATTTATAAAGTGTATGCACTTAATGTATTTCAAATAGTTCATTATATTTTAAATAAAACTATTATAAATTCCTACTATTTCAACCAGTTTTTAATTAATTTTAAAATTTAAAACGTTTGCTGAAAGAATGAATCTGGAGAATATATTCCTCTTCATTTACAAACTTCTTCATATTACAACTCAATACTATAAATAATTTCCTTAATTTTCAAAATATCATTAAAAATTAAGGAAAGTCATGGAATATGTTTTTATAAAGTATGATATACAGATATTTTTAATGAAACTTATGAATTAGGTCCTTTTACAACTCTCGGAGGAGTAGAAACTTTGGGCTTCATTCACACCAAATATGCAAATGCTTCCGAAGACTGGCCGGACGTCGAAATCCACTTTGTGTCCGGCAGTCCGGTTTCTGATGGAGGACAAACTTTTCAGAGGGTGATGGGCGTTTCCCAGGAGGTAAGTTTGTTCCCGGCTATTTTCTGTCCATAATCGAATAAGTGTAAACTTTTGGAAATTATTTTATATTAAAATTAATGTAATTGTTAATTAAAATTAAAGTTATTAAAAATTAATGTAGTTGTTATAGAATGAATATTTCCTTTTATGTATTAAAAATTGCGTTTACAGTTATAAATAAATAATTGCAATCATAATAAAAAGATTTTTCTGTGAATATTGATAATGTGCTGTAAAAATATATAAAATTCTGATATTCTACAAAATATCTTGCATTTTATCCAGACATTTTAATGTATTTAATGCCAGACATTTTTATGCTAAGTATGAGATGAGAATAATTATACTTTTCCTGCGCTTTCAATAAAATAACCAGTTATTTGTGCAAAATATGAAAAAAGTCCATTATTTAAGAGGAGTTCATTCCTCAAAAATGCAAATTATTTTGAATTTTAAAAAAAGTGACGTTAAAAAAATCTTTATACCAAATGTGTATAAAAAAAGAATACTGTGCCAAACAAGATTTGACTTTCCTATTAAAACACATTTTTATATAAAAAAAATATATATAAAATTAATCAACGTGTAACTACATGATAGACAAGAATTGCATTTTGAAATATACTTCATTACTTTTAACACTTTTTTTTCATATTTTGGCGCTTTGCTTTAATATATACCTGACAAGTCCTTTGTTTAACTGGACTAAGGAACTGCAATTAATTGGAGCAGAATTTCGCGATCGGAAGTATCTTCAGTTCAAAGCAAATTGTTAAAGAATAAACTGAATTGCAATCCTATCTATAGTTGTTTTAGATTTCAGAAGTTTCAAAATCAGTTAAAAACTCCCTCTATTATAGCATTTCCTTTTACTTCTATTTCTATTTTGATATAATAATTATATCTTCGATAATAATTTTAATTTGTGAATAGTGTGCTCAAAATATTGATTTCCTCTTTATTACCGAGGCCACGGAAAGTATACATTTTTAGACGGGAATGGGGACTCATGTGCGTCAATATTTTCTTTTAAGCTTTCATAGTAAATAGCTTGAAAAGGGAATTTCTTCTTGTAGCTATATTATCAACAAATGTTCATCAACAAAGTATACGTGTTCTTCTGAATGTTTTGAGGTAAAAGTATTGGATGCAAATCTTTTACATGCCTAGTTGTGTCCTGCACTTCATGAGGGATATAATTAGATAATATTCCGATAGTATCCTGATAGTACTCCGATACAGCTTCTAGATAGAGTGGGACTGGAAATGCTATGGAAAATTTCAAAGTGCATACGATGATACTATCAGACTGAATTAATCCATCATCGATTATAATCTCATTTATGCTTTCTGAAATAAGCTCTTTTACATAGAAGATGGATTTTATATCTTACTGATTTGCCATTTAGTATTCGGTTAGAATGCCTGCTTTTTCATTACCTGTAAGGCCTCACCAACGGCCTCTGACCGCGACGAGGTATGAAATGCTGGAAGTACCGGTAAAACATGTAAAGATAAATGTTTTACGTAGAATTAACGATACAACGCTGAAGTTGAAGAGCATTTTGAGACAATTTCAATAAAATTGAAGGTCAGCTCAAGGTGGAAAGTTCTGTAACATTTTAATAACTTTAAAAAATCTCCTTTTTCCTTGATTTCCCTTTTTTGATCAATATTGAAACAACTAGCAAAAAAATCTTCACTCAGCCACATAAATGGAATTACTTAATGTGCTGAAAGGTAGTATATCTCACTCAACAAATTGTAGTTCTTTAAATGTTCTTTAAATCTGTCTTAATATGCAATTCTTTAGATTATGATAATGTACTTGGATTATAAATATTATTTCGGATTTATCGTGCTCTTATTAAACTGAATCTATATTTGTTAACTAACCTGCTACATCAATTAATTTTACCATAAATTATCAGATCTAAAATGTTTTCATTCTATTCTTATTTATATGTTGTGCTTCTTAAATAATGTGGTCTTTACACAAATGTCTGCAGTAAAGTTGAAAATATATAATCAGAGATTATTAATTTTTTTTTAATTTTAGAATTAAAATTTCTCTTTTAAATGGTTATCTTTTGTAGCTATGGGAAAGTTTCTATAAACCCTACGTGTTCAGGGATACATTCTCTATGAATCCTGTTCTCCTCAGACCTAAGAGTAAGGGATTCATCAAATTGCGATCTACTGATCCATACGATCCACCTATTATCGATCCCAAGTATTTGACGCATCCGCAAGATATTCTTACTATGGTGGATTGTAAGTATTCGATGAAATTCTGTGTTTAAGTTTTTATGTTTTTATTTTTAAAATTGAAACATTACTTTCTAAATAGACTGAGAGGTTTATTCCCTAGCTGAAATGAATGTTGAATTGCAAAATGTACTAAAATGTTGTAATTATTAGCTTATTTTATCAATCAAAAGGCTTGATTGACATTTAGTGATGGAAATGATTAGTTCAAAGATCTTTCCTACACCGAAAATCTTGTTTTATGCATTAGCATTGAATTCTCATTTTAATCTAAAGAAGAGCTTATATTATATCTGATATTTTTTTTTGATTCTCATTTGGAAAAGATTGGATTTATTTCTTTAAATTTAAGATGAGAAAGTTTATATAAATGGTAGCATATCAAACCATTAGAAGATCAGTGATAACAGAAATTTATTTTCTTTATCTCATAAATTGGGGGCTGGTAAAAAAAAAATTTTAAAATGAGTTTAAAATCAATTATTAGTAAAAATTACTTGGAATATGTACCAATAATGAAACATTTGAATTTCTAAGAAAATTAATCAAGTATAGATTACTTGGAATTCGGCCTTTTGTTTTGGCGTTAGTGTTTACACAGTTCGAAAATTTTAACAAGTTCTCGTTATCAAATACATATTGAGCACACATTTAACAGATACAATGTTTTACCATAATTTCTAGATTTTAAATCCGTGATGCCTGAACCAATTTGATTGTACGCCTCCCACTATAAAGTTCTTTTTAATTTGTTCTGATACTTTCATCGGTCAGCTTAAAGATGCTTTTTTTAATGCAATAACCATTCAAAATATTTTGCTGTATTGATTGATTTGTTCTATGCCCATTCTCACCGACATTCTTGCAACTTGTTACAGCATTTAAGGAAATCTGTAAAGAATTATTTTCTGTTAACATATGCTAATATTTTAAATTTATTCAGGAATAAAATGTTTGCTATAGAATAAAAAGCGTTTCTTGCGCCAAAACAATAGCCCTATCTTGTTTATATTCTTTAGCATTTTTCATATGTTAGAAACATTTATCTGCCACTTTTTTAATTTGCAACCAGCAATGAAAATTTGCCTGTCTGCCGTCGATACTCCAGCCATTCAGAAGGTTGGTGGAAAACTGTTCGAATCCCCTCTACCTGGCTGCGACCAGTTTCCACGACATAGCGACGCTTTTCTAGAATGTCTGGCTCGAACATACACGGCAACCCTGTATCATCCAGTCGGAACCTGTAAGATGGGTCACCCGCTGGATCCTACCACTGTCGTGGATCCTCAATTAAGGTACTTGATATTATCCAGCTTGTAGAACTTGACTTACTCGGGCAATCAACATGTAAAAAAATTTAAATAATAATAATAATACTAACACTTTCTTTAAATACTGAATGAACTGAAAAAATTGGCCATTCCATTTTCAGCTGTAAACCGTAAGAGGAATTTTTAAATACTGAAAAGAAAAAAATTCTAAATGGTAAGCTACCGATAAAGGAAAATTTATTCTATAGTAGTTGTATATTAATGGGATTAAAAATAGCTATAAGATTAACAGATACTCAGCTCTACTGTGAAATAAAAAAAAACAAACTTGGAAGCATTGGTAACAAGAATCCGGTCCATAACATAGATATTAGGTTCAAACAATAAATTATAGATATCTATGTGGTAAAGAATAAAGAACTTATACATGAACTTGTGCGCAATTTTTAAATTTAAATATGATTACTGAATCATCAACATGCATGATTTATATAATTCAAATATAAAATAAATTTAAATTTAAAAAAGGGCAAATTAATGTGCACAAAACATTTTCTTGATTCATACTGATTAAAAATAATCACCAGAAGGTGCGTTTTTTCTCAATAGTATTGCATCTTCGCCAATATTTTCTTGATTCCTAGATTTTATTTTTTATTGAAAAAGACAAATCTAACTTTTGAACTGATGGTTCTTTATATAGTAACACTTATTAAATATTATTAAATTTGGCATCTCTTACAGTGAAAAGATCACCTCTTTGATAGAAAATACATTCCTAAGCTTTCAGATAAGTTTTGGCTAATGTCTTTTGGAGTGTAGTGTTTAGCTCAATTTTTGTCTGTTGACATTGCTTTTTTAAACTTATCCTGATGCAAGTCTAATCAAATTGGCTTCACGTTTTGATTTTTTTAATTTATATTCCCTTCACAACCTTTTGTAGTGTTCTATGTTGTTCATCAACTTCTCGGAGTTTCAGATCTTATTAAAAGTAGAATTCTAAAAGCTTATTATTAGCTTGATTTTTAGAAGAAACTGTAGGGAAATCCATGCCTTAACTATAAAATTACTTGTTTAAACTTTATGCTATATATCTCATATTTCAGAGAGTAGTATATTTCATTTTAAATTATTGGTATTATATTAAAATGCATTTTTCACGTATTGCACATCATAGCAAGTGCTCAGCATGAATCGGATAGGTCGTAAAAGCATTGGGTACTGTCGTTGTGCCATTAAGGTTCCTTGAAGGTAAATTACAATATATTCTTGGCAGAATCGAAATTTATAAAAAATGTGATGGAGAAAGAAGAATTTACAGCGAATAAGTCTTGATTTCAAAATTGAACATCTCTACAAAAAAGATCGATAGAATTATACGGTAAACTGTACGTTTATTAGCAAAACTGTAAAAATAGTGTAAAAAAAGTAGAAAAATTAGTTAAATCGTTAACAGATGGCGCTCTGCATTGGAAACTTTCTCTGAAAGAAGTCTTAAAAAAAACCATAAAGTGATGAGGTATTTGCAAAATACAATTTTTTTCAAAATGTTCACCGTTCGAAACAATGAGGTGGCGTAATAGAACAATGAAATTTGACATCACGTCTCGCAATGTCTCAACGTTAATGGAATCACTTGCAACACCAATCAACGATTCAAGCCCCTTTAGAGTGGCGAGATTGTTTCTATCGACAGTGTGTTTCAATGCTCCCCACAGAAAGAAGTCACAAGGAGTCAGATCGGGAGTCATATTTTATTTTTGACGTCACACTGAAAGCGTCTATGTGCATTGTGATTAGAGCGTCATCTGTTAACGATTTTGGTAATTAAATTTTCTAAATTTTTGTACAGCATTTTTGCAGTTTTGCTAATAAACGTACAGCTTTCCGCATAATTATATCGATCTTTGATGTAGACATATTTAATTTTGAAATCGGGGCTTATTCGCTAATCACCCTATATGTGCAGTATGTGATACAGCCTCTATAAAGCAGAAGTATGTGAGCAATAGCAGATATTAATGTGGAATTTTATAACTGCAACTGCATATTAACGAAATGTTTCTCTATTCATAGGGTAAAAGGTGTACATGGATTAAGAGTCGCCGATGCGTCTATTATGCCAGAAATCGTGTCTGGAAACACGAACGCTCCGTGCATAATGATCGGTGAGAAGGCAGCAGACCTCATACGAGGGAAGAGGACAGTTCTCAGAAAGAAAACGTGACTTTCTATGCTCAAAACTCAAAACCCAAGTCGATGCAGTACAGACCAAAGTTTTAAATGCGGCTTGAACCTGGCTGGTGATGAGGAATAACCCTCATATCCAGAGTTCTTTTCCTATTTTAGAAGTCTGTTTGGAAACAAATTCCATTCGTACTGCAGATCCGCGCTAAGGATGCTGCAGTTCGTCCTTGATTCATGTCACATATTCCATTTATCCATATTATTCCATTATAATGCACATGTTTATGAAGTATTTATTATAACCTCTTTAGATATTTAAATTATTTTGTTGTCTCGTGTAAATATGTATGGTTTATTTTTGTACAAATTTGCATTTTTTTAATTTTATAGCCTTTTTAAATAAATTGTTTAGGTCCCTAAGTTCTATTCTGTTAAATTCTGCAAGTATGATAATGCACATATTTTTTGAACTTTCTTTTTAAGAATTTGTAAGTTTTCCAATTTTATATTGAATATTTTCATTAACATTTCAAACTTTATTATACATCTTTTAATGATTATTGTACATCTTCTAATGGAAAAAGGATGAACTCTTTACCGATGTTATAAATGTGTAATATATGGTTAAAGCTGAAATAATCTTTTAGAATGAATAATTAAAAAGGTTCTTTTTTTTTATTCATCCTGCAACAATACCTTGGAGTAATGTCTGTATTCAAGTTAAATTCTTATACAAATCCTTTATCTTATAAGAACCTATATGATTCTATCTAATACTTGTCTTTTAATATTTAACTATTGTGAACTTTACGATGATATCGGGACTCTTAAAATGTTTCGGAAATTCTAATCGCGAAATCTCGAATTCTTAATATTCTTTCCCTCCTTCAAATATTCCTTTGGAATAAAGAATTCGTATAATGATGCCGTAGTAAAATTTTTTTATAATAGCCCAGATATGTTGTTAAACGTCCACAGTATACCCAGAAATACTACGATACTACAGATAAATTCTAGTCTATTTTCACCTAAAGAAATTAAGTAGTATGGATCCAAATCATTTCGCTTGTTCTTTTGGAACTATTTTTTGAGTGTTAAGTTTCGTTGTTTCAAATAATGTAACCTAATATTAAGAAATTCTAAAATTTTCCAATTTATTGGGTTTCTTTTATTTCCAAAGTCTTCAAATTCGTTGATTCCAAAGATTTTCACTATTAACTCATTTTGCATCATATGAAAATATGAAAAAAATGCTTACATCTTAGAATAATTTTTATTTCAAATTTAGATGTAAAATTGTATGAAAGTAGAAAAAAATCATTTTCGAGCATTATTTGTTAGCAATTTCGTTCAGAGTGGTAATATTTGAAATGTAGGATGCATATAGGTATATAGTATATAATTTGAATATAGTATATATCATATTATATGCATAACATATAATATGATGCAGCGTGTATATACGCTCCAGTGATAGTGACAAAAAAATTGAGCGTGTTTATATACGCTAATGATGCAAATGGTATAGATAATCGTTATTTATATCTTAATATTAAGATATCGCACTCTTATTCATGGGAGTTTTTCGCCAAGTATATTTTAATTGATGACATATTGTGTGTATGCTCACTTGCAACATGCCCGAGTAATTCAATACTTTATTGTCCATTTTTTTGTGTACTCTAGTTATTAGTATTCGTATAATTCATAGCAATGTATATACATTAAAAGTGTTTTATAGTATTTCATTCACGTGAGTACTCCATAGTGTCTTATTGAATCTTGTCTCAGAGGTCAATAAGATACTTAATTCAACCATACAATCAAATAAGTCTTGGCCCTTTTGGTACATTATGCATACATTTTTTTTTAAATTAATTGCTTTTAATATATTAGATTTAAATTCTGTTGAATAATTTCAATACAGTTTCTATAGGTATCATATAATTAATTTTGAGTACAAACCAAAATAAATATTTTTAAAATTAAAATTAACTCAAAAATTGTATGCAATTAAAATTTAAACTTAATGGATGCTACAAACTTCATCACTTTAACGTGGCAATATTGATTGAATATACACTTTAAATTTAAGAATGAATTTAATAAAAGTGGACATTTTAAAAACTTATTAATGCGTTAAAAGGTAATTTTAATAAATTTATTTGATTGCTTTTTCTCATTTTTCTATACAAAGAAGAAACCTTATCAAAATATTAGACTAAGTAGCTTTTTTCTCTTTTTATTTAAAATTCGGCACATAATTTTAGTGCCTAAAATGTAGATTGAAACGTAATAACGAAATAAATGAGATTTGTTATTGTAATTATAGTTCTATCAAATTTTGTTTCCAATTTACTTACAAAAAAAAGTGTTCCAAATGCTAATTGGTTTCTTCATCAAAAATACTAATCACAAACGCTTTAAAAAATTTGAAAAATGATAATAATAAACTTCAGTTCTTGTATATTTTTATGCCCGGAGTGTGTCTGAGGGGGACAACATGCAAAACTTTCGGGGAGACCTTGCGTCGAAATTTAAATTTGTTAATATTTGTTTAGATCAAAAGTTTTTACTTTGAGAAAATATTCATTCCTGATCGAGTGTTTTGCATCCCTGTTAAATTAAATATGCTAGTATCATATTTAGTTTTTGAATAATTGGAATATATAAAATTTTTTCAACACAGGTACTTCATTTATTATAAATTAAACCAACATTAATAAAACCATCAAATCATTCATCACACATACTTACACAACTATTACAAAACAATTTAAATAAACTTTATCTGTACATTTGGCAAATTAGGAACAGCACAATTTCTCTCCAAAAACGAGAGTCTCTACAATCCCAATTTTTGATGAATGAAGACGTATTTCGTTACTATTTGAACTTCTTGTTTGTTACTTTTCCATTCCAAGTTGAGCCAGTTTGATGAAATCCGATGCTTTTTCTGCAATCATGATGACCGGGGCATTAGTGTTACCCGATACTATAGTTGGCATGATCGAAGCGTCCACCACTCGAAGACCCTTGATTCCTATGACCCTATGAAAAGAAGAGACGTGTATTCTTATTCCAATTACCATGAGAACTTACAGCAATTTTTATCATCAGGTAAAACCTAGGCCACAGGATCCTATGAATATCTTCCAGCATTAAATACTTGACGAAGGGGGCTTTCGAAGTCGAGGGTAAAAAAGAATACATTGATTGAGTCTTTTTCATTATAGACAAAGACAAGCTCGAGCATTCGAATGCAAATCATTCTTTCGTGTAAACATACAAGCTATACAATGACACGAGTGATTTTGTTTCTTTCAATAAGGCGAATATGAATTTTTGTGTCTCATTTTTTAAAAAATCAACAATTTGGACAATATAATACAAGCACTGCAGCATAAAAATCTACAATTTCTTCCGCTTTTTATATTTATAAAAAATTGAGTTTCATTGCAAATTAATTAGAATGCCTTCAAAGCCAGCTTCTTGGCCTAGGGGTTAGCACAAGAAGTCAGTGATCTGGGTTCCCGGGTTAGAGTTCCGGATCCTGCATGGTTGTTCTCTACCCAGTGTTCTATCTGTGTGGTATGTGAAACAGCCCCCTCGTAAAAAAGGGTTTACAAGAGAATGTGTGCTTCATCTTCATATGAACTAGATATCAGACTTCTGCCCTCAGTGCTCAAGGGTCTTATCCTCAGAAGCTATTGCAACCCATTTCAGTGATAACGCGGATACTATATCATTACCATCATCAATGTCTTAAATAATGTCTCAATACCAAAAATAATTTTAACTTCGTATCTTTTCAAACCATGATTTTTTTTTTTTTTGTGGTGAAAGAAATTTCGTTTTTAAATAAACATTTGATTCACTTATCCAAATTGCTATTTTCTTATCAATTATAGAAATGGTAAAATATGGTGAACAGTTGTCCCATCGCTTATTAGCTAATTGGCAGATATGTCAACTAGTAAAAGGCAGCCTTTATATTTGCAGATTCGTTGCCTTTAATATTAACTAATGTTATTATTAACCCTTAAATGCACCGCGATACAGATCTGCATTGTATGCTTAAAACCTCATATGCGTACGTTTTATATAGCAATCTTTGCAAAGTATTTTTAATTTTACCAAAACTATTTTATCGTTTCTGTACGTAGCTAAAATCTTTGACAGCTTATTTCTTTATCTGTAACAATTCTATTTGCTGTCCCGCTATCAAAGAACAATTTCCTGTTGTCCGAGTGTTATGAATTACGATTATTAGTATAAAAAGCAATGAAAACAAATAAGAAAAAAATTTTCAGATCGAAGCAAAAAGTAACGAATAATATTTAGAAGATTTAAAGAACTTGAAAAGTGGTTGTTCGTGATGATATGATGTAGAAATACGTTTATATATTTAAAAAAAAAAAAAAACTAAAAAATTCTTGAGTGAATTTGTTTTATTATTTTTCTCATTAATCATACTTATTTTTCGGCTCATTTAAAATTTTGTTAAGTAAAAATTAAAATTCCTATATTTAAAGGTTAACAGATTAATTAATTTATAAATGTATTAAAATTTATATTAGTTAATTTTTTCACTGAATTTTTTTAATAAAATGTCAATTAATATTCTAAAATGACAGTAAAATACTAATTAGTATTTAAAAAATGATAATTCCTCATTTGCGTACGCCAATTCAGCCTGAATATATGATGAGGAATGATCGGATCTTGAGAATGTCCCATGCATTTAAAAAAGAGTATGATGCATCTGGATATAGTCTGTCTATATCCTGTATATCTATGGCTTAAATTGAATTTCAGATATAAGTTTGAAAAGAAAATTTTTGCAATTGCTGAGAGAGACTTCAGGCAGAATATTTCAACTCGGATTGTATCAAATTAGGATTATTTAAGGAAAAGGAGTCGTTTGGTAACCGAAAAACGAAGAGTGTCTGCCAATAAATAAATGGATTTAAATGAACTTTGATTTGTCTGAAGAAGTTCTTATTGAAATTTTCAAAATAACATTCATTAGATGGCTTACCGTAAATGAGAATCCACGACAGCTGTTGGATCCCAAGCACTTCCCATTTTGCAAGTGCCCACCGGATGATAAATCGTGATAGTGTATGTCCTTGCCACACACTCCAGGTACAAGTCGCTGTACAGTGGATAGATCTCACATCCAGGAAACTTGGTTTCGAAGAGCCTCGAACCCATCTTCAGGAAAGGAGGTTGCAGACCCAGTTTCAAGCAAATTTTCATTCCTGGAATAATTTTCATTTTTGAAAGATGCTTGATTAGAAGTGAAATAATATTTAGCTTTTTGGCATCTATTTATAATTGTAAAAAAATATGAAACTGTAAATTTTATATTTTTTGTTAACATTTCATTTGCAAGAATATGATGATGATGATGATGATGTCGTGTCCGTGTTTCCACGAAAAAGGGGTGCAGTAGCTTCTGAGGGTAAAGACCCCTGAGCACCCAGAGGGAAGAAGTCTGACTTCTAGCTCAAAAGAAGGCGACACTCACATTCGCTTGCATAACCCCTTTTTACAGGGGGGCACATTCATACATCTAACAGATAGAACACAGAACAACCATGCCCAAACCAACCCGGGACGCCCAGATCAAGGGGAAGATACGCTGCCCCTATGCCAGGACGCAGGTATAAGAATGATATAAATATATAATTTGATTTCTATGATTTGAATAGTGATAATGAACTTAATTTGAATAGTGATAAGGAATTTCTATTATATGAATAGATAATTGAGCTAAACATAGCTAAAATTCATTTACAGGTTTAATGCTAAAAACTTAGATTCTTAATAAATTTTGAACCTAATCTGTGAAAAGATTAACCATCTGTGGATCTTTACTTTCTCATAAATATAAATGCATTGATTCGTAAACGGAATGACTTAAATCAATGAAATTCGTTTTGTTATCTAGTGATAGATTTTGTTTCATTTGATTGTTGCTCTATATTAAATAGTTTATATCTCCCATTTAATTGGATGATGCTGATGATTAATTCTTTATTATAGTTAAGACATAGCAAAGAAAGTTCAATCGAATAAATGATCTGAGTCACAGGTGTGTAAATCATGGTGGTGGGCAAGTTAAATCTAAAAAGAGAGAAATTACGTTCGAAAAGGTCTATAAAAGGAGATTACCCTTAAAGAAAGTGGATAGATAAGGAAGATTAATAACAATAAAGATTTTCATAGAGTAATGATCAATATTCTAATTGATATTGAAGCACAGATATATCAATATTCAAAAGATATGTATATTGATATCAATACATATATCAATAGATACATAGCATATTACTTAAATTATATCGCAAATATTTACTTTTTTTCCTGGTCAGTTTTAATTATAAATGTATATTCCTCATTAATGCAGGCAACTATTTTGAAAAAATCATTTTTGGCGGAAATTTCGAAAAACTCTTTTGATAAATTATTTTTAATTTATGAATAATTTTCTTTATACAACTGTTTGAATTGTTTTTTTGTTCATTCACTAGAGAACTAATTTTGTTTCTATATTTGCATCATCTACATTTAAATGCTCCAGAGTCCCCGTGATCTGGAAGTCTAGGTTCGAGTCCTGGTTCGGACATGGTTGTTATTCCTTTGTTCTATCTATGAGATGTGTGAATGTGCCCTCCTGTAAAAAGGAGCTGTGTAAGCGAAGGTCTGATGCATGAGTGGCAAAGTCTTACTCTTTGTCCTAATTGGCGCTACTAAAACAAGAGACGCACCCAATCGACTTAAATCGTTGTCTTCGTAACAACGGGCTTGACCAATGGCAAGTGCCATAAGAAGCCGCAACACGTTTAAATGCTATTTCCTCTAATGATAATCTTAAATGTCGGTAATATTTTATTACAAAAAATCTAAAATTAAATTTTAATACACAATTTTTGTTCGATTTCGATATAAATTACCAGTTTGTTCTATAGATTCTGAATTGTAGCCAAAGCAAATCTATTCATTAAAAAAGTTTACAATTTTTAAACAAAAGAAATGGAAAATTTCATGTTATTTATCAGTCGAATATTTGTGTTTAAATACTTGATTACAACTTTTAATTACAACTTTTTTCTTAGTTCAAAATATATTCCTTACACCATCGGCCAAAATTTGAACAAAGATTTTCAATATGAAGAATTTTTGTTTACCTCGTTTAACTCAGAAATAATAATTCTTCCCATTTCCAAAACAGCTTTCAATTTTAGCTGATATACTTTTATTCCATACGTTTTCTCAATCTGTTTTATATAAATATCAAAATTTTCAAAAGAGTCCTACTGAATATAATGATTTGCCTTAATAATGCTATTATACCTCCCCCCTAAAAAAGAAATTTGAGGCATACGTAACATTAAAATTCAAAACGCAACAACAGATTATTAAATATATGTCCCAAATATACCTTGAACTAGTTTTTTAATGTCCAATGGATTGCTGAAATAACGTGGATCAATTTTTGGTTTAACATAGGGATCTGCTGATTGCAGATATATTTTTCCTCTGCTTTTTGGCCTAAGGAGTACAGGATACATAGTGAAAGTGTCCTTTCCAATATATGGCACATATACTGCGTTGAAGTCCTGTGAAGAAAAAATCGATATTTATAAAACAGGAGAATTATACGCTTAAAAATTTCGGAATCCACTTTTCATACAAAAATGAGAAATTCTGTAGACATAAAATTATCTTTATTTCTAAATATATTACATTACGCGAAGTCACACAATATTTCATTAATAAAGAATCTTCATAAAAGAAAAATTTCCAACTTGCATAATAGTTATAGATGTGAATTAAATAAAATTTGTAACTTTTCTTTTGCTGTTTCTAAAAATCATACAATCGGTGTTTCTTCATTGTTCTATCTAAAAGGATGAATTTTGAGAATTTTAGATACAAAAACTAAAATTGTCATGTATTCGATAAATTCTCCTTCCGAAATCTAATTTCAAACAATATTTTTTACATCATTTCCTTTTAGAACATTTATTTCAAACATATATTCATATCAAATCCACTTAATCAAAAAAAAAAATGTTTCTTCCATAGAAATTCCCCAAATTAAAACCTCTTTATTTAAATGGTTATTTATTGAAGTAACATAACAGTAGCAATCAAAATATTACATATTTAAGTAAAACAATAGCAGTAACAAACATCCACAGCTAGAGCCATCTATTGGCTCATTGTGGTAATGCATGGTTTAGTAATATTGCCACCGATAAACTATAGCCTCCAGGTGCCGTTGTAAGTAATTGGCAAAAATAAAGTTGAAACAAGGATTAGACTAGATGAAGTTTGAGACTGTGATTTCATGTTTTCTTTTTCTACTTCAATGCTATATATACAGTGATAGGTACCATAAAAATATCATTACATGAATCTCTAAGCGTTTAATTCAAAGAAGTATGTTCAGCATGTTCATTTGATCTAGCTCATTCTATTAATGAATAATGTTTCAGAAAACTATTATAGGAAAATAAGAGCCTTCCTTCATCAAAAAATACAAATAGATATTATATCATTCATATTATTTGAATAACATCCCTACTAATTTTGATGAGGCAAATTTTAACTAGACAATTTTTAAAGAAAAGAAATAAAAAAAAATTATTTAGCATTTTCTATACATTGTTGACATAATTTTCTTGCCAGTATGCTAACTGAGAAAATACTGGTTTCCAATGGAGAAACATGAGGCAAAAAAGATCCTTAGAATAATGTTTTAAATCCTTAGAATGTTTTGAAGTTTTTATGATACTTGATTTTAGTATTAATAAATTTAAAAATGTAACTTGCTGTAAATAAAATCAATGCATAAAAATTACTTTACTCTGCAAATGTCAACTTTCAAGATCTCTTAAAGTTTGGAGGCTACTGTGTATTTATCTACTTTATATATTTGATAATTCGATCCTACTTTGAAACATTTTACTGTAGTAAATCTGAAACCCATGCAGCTGTTTCTGAGATATTTGGAATCTAATTATTCAACAATGATCTGTATCTATTTAGAAGTGATACGCAGCGAGAATTTTTTAATACGAGTTTTGATTTCAAGTAATATGGATAATGTATAATCAGATCATTTACTTGAAATTTTAGGTTAATGTTGTAATTAAATATGAAAAATAGGGTTAGACTAGAACTAGGCTAAGTATCTTGATGATTGTATGTGAAAGTTCGGCATTAGGAAATAGCTCCCTATGATCCTATTTCAGAAATCTAATAAATTATATCGGACAGAAAATCCATAAATTGAATAAAAAATGCAATACATTTTTTTCTAATAAAATTTAAAAAATAATACAATTTGATTCATGGAAAAATCGACGTCTAAAATTATTCACTGTGCCTATGCGGTTAAAAAAATCTATTACTTCAAATAATTTAATTTTACTTTCAGCATCAAAAATTCTGTGACTTGATGTAACAGTCGGGCACATCCTTATACAAGAAGTTTTTAATATTGTAATGTTTCCTTCATCCTCAAGTGGCAATTGACATTCTGATCAGATTGCCAATTACGAGATGTAACGTCTCCCTTTGCCAAATAGGGATCCTCTTCTTCAGTAGAATTATTATGTCTGATTATTTTTGTAGCCATATGAAAAGTCACAGATGTGTCGTTCAAATGGATCCATCACATCCTCAAGGGAGAAGAATGTCAAAACAGCCAAATGTTAAATTTATTTTTCCGTTATGAAGGGATTTTTCAGATCTTTATGAAATGATCAATCACGACCTGCCGTTGTCATTCAGCTTCGAACTTTGGTGGACATCAACCAGTGTTTGAAGTGAATTTATTATAATTAACATGTGCATGGGAAGGGTCAACTATAAAGATGAGTCATGAACAGACATTCCCACGATCGACTGGATATAACTCAGAAAGAATTACTGAGCAGCTATTGGGTGATAAGGAGCCCAAATGCATCAATGAGAAAGTGAGAGGCGGGGATTTGGCGGAAATAAAATGCGGGGGTTTTGTTTTTGAAAAGAGAGAACAGAGGAGAACAGATCGATGAGAGACGAGGAAGGAGAAGCCGGAGAGACATCGGTATTTAACACTAGATTGCCTAAGGCAGTCATTTCGACTGCTTTTCAATTTCAGTTGCAAAAACAATTGTGTATATAATGACACAGCTTCTTAGAATTTTGTGACTTTTTGTACAACATATAAATGCGTTTATTAATCATTGTGGTTGCCTTCCCCCTCTTTCATTTCCGGTATATATATATATGTGTTATACCTGTATTGCCTAAAAGCAGTCATTTTGACTTCTTGGAAAATTTTAAAAAATCAAATGACTTTTATTATTGAATTGAGTAAATTTCTCATTGTGAAATCGGAGCCAATCTGATTATATGAAATCAGATCGGCTCCGATTTCGTATAACAGTTTATATGTTTTTTGATTACCGTCACTTGTTCGTTACTTGTCATTCAAATCTTTATGCCAGGCCTGCCATCAGAAAGTTAGAAAATGAAGACCCACAAACATCAAATACAACACATTCTAACAAACGAAAATTTTGTCAAGTACGACTTTGCAACAAAAACAAAACAGATAATATATGTGAAAAATGTCAAAAGTATGTTTGCGGATGCACACATAAAAAAAATTTCAACTTAATTTGCTTAAAATGTGCAAATAATGAACAATTTTTTTTTGTTCCAAATGAATTAATTTTTTTTATTGTTAATACTTACAAATAAGTTGCTACATGACTGTAAATAGTATAAGAAATATTAAAAATTAATTTTAAAAAAATTCTTTACACATTAGTTATTCTTTCCCAATGCATCCATTTTGACTGCTTTGGAGTAATACAGGTATACACTAAGTCTCCGTCTTTCTTGTATTAAAGAAGGTGTTTCTGGCTTAGTGAGAAACTCCAAGTAACTCTGTCTTCTGTGTTAGGATCTCCCCGATAAAGATCTGTAATTTGTTGGAGTGACTCTTGGTGCAGTCGTTTGAGTTGTAAAACAGCCTGTTAGAGGTGGTTTTATACCTGTTCTCAGATTTATTCAAGGAACTGTTTCATGATTAAATTTCAACTGTAGTGGAAATTTTATAAATAGAAATAATCTAAATGAGAACAAGTTGTTCTTTTGTATATACATGAGGCAGTAAATAAAAGAATTATTTTTTTACGCTACTCTCTTATTTGATTGGTAGATTCAAGATAATATGTTTATTGTTGCGTGATTCACATGTAATTAAAAAAAATGATAGCGAACTTGCTCACACCTACTGTCTAACATAACCTTTTTTCTACTGCATAAAAGGATACTCTAATTTGATTGATAATCCGAATTGCTGACAAAATCGTGGCATTGAATCTGTTAATATTGATACCAAAAATTAAAGAGATGTGTTTATACTGATTCCTTACTTCATCAGTGAGTCCCATTACTTTCCTGATGGACACTCCTTCGTCAGATGAGGGTGAGCTGGATATGAAATGGATCTCGATATCCGGCCAGTCGTCCGTGTGGTTGGCGAAAGGAGTATTTACAAAGGCCAGACCTTCGCAGCCTCCGAGGACGGTGAGCGGACCTATGTTGGGTTGAAGGAAAATATTATTTGAAATGAATACATCTTGATCCGAATTTCGATAAGTCATTTTCTGAGAAAAGAACTCTTTAGAATCCTAAAACTGATTTCGAGAATATTTGATTTATACTTCAGGATTAAACTGGATTCGCATAACACTTTGCAATTTTATCAAATTTAGATGAAAATTATAAAATAAAGAGGAAAATACTCATGGATTTGAATTTTTCTATCGGGTGTTTAAAACACAAATGAAAAATGAGAAGCATGACAAAGCTGTCACTAAGCTATACGTCAACCCTTGACTAAAACATATTTTTAGTTAAACGATTCGTCACTTACAAAAACAAACGCTTCTCCTTCAAGATTTGACGAGTGTTTATCCACTTACACTTGTGCAACTATTTTAGGTTTGAGAAGCAGAGCTTGATTAAGGTAGGGGTATATGGAGCATTCACCCAAGGCTTTCACATCAGAGGGAGGGGAGGACAAATTGAATGGAAAGTTTATTTTAAGTTTAATTCTTTAATGTTTTTCAACAAAGTATTTGTACAGTGTAAAATCTGTCAATTTTATATTATCTTCATTAATCTATAGTATGAACACATAAACAAATTTATACTTCATAAATCCATGGTTTTCTTGGGTGGAATTCAGCAAAATTTTTGCTATTACGATAGACAAATTTTGCTAATTGCAATTGAGTCATCGTAATTTAGCTGACCCCCTCCCCTAAAGTCAGAAAAAATATGAATTTTTAGCAGTTAGATGATCTAGTTAACAATAAGTAAACTGTGTTTCGGAAACTTGTGAAAATTTCCCAAACTGCAGCGATATGATTGCTAACGAAGTCATTTTAATCGTAACAGCGAAAAATTCAGTTGCATCCTGTTTAGTGGATACTGTTAAATTTTCGCAACACTAGAAAATCACAATAATCGAATATTGTTGTTTTTGTTTCCAATGGCATTTTTCATCGACAAACACACTGATTGTTGTCAGCGATTTTAAGCCTAAATTAGCGTCCCTTGTTTTTCAATAGCGCCAACTAGGGCCTAGAGTACGACGTAGCTACTTCGTGCTTCACATTCGCTGGCACAATCCCTTTTTACAGAGGAGCACATTCACACTACTCACAGGTAGAACAGAGAATAACAACCATGTCCGAACTTGAGCCTGGTCATGTGATCTTCTAGTACCTCCCATTGCGCTCAATAGTTAGCCTCATGTGAAAGCTTCTTTAGAGACGTAGCTGCTATCCGACAGTTAGTTAGGGTAAAATCCTATTTTAGCCCACCTCTGGCGACTTTTTCAAAAATAGGCAATTTTTCAAAATCACGCCAAATCAAAAGTAATTGAAAGTAATCGAAAGTACCAATAAGATTAAATAGTTTTCTAACGGAGTTTAAATCAACCTATGAGGTTCCGTAGGGTTGCCGCATTTCTCTTTAGATGTTGTCAGGGTTGCCATTTTAAAATCATTATCGCTGATAATTTGGCGGGTTTTTAAATTGGCGTCAGAGGTGGGCTAAAATAGGATCGACCCGTTAGTTAGTTAATAACCACAAAGATTGTTTATAGTTGGAGTTTCATTTTTTCTTTAAGTGTGTACAAGATGATTTTACTGAACCATAACTGTAAGTTTTTAGCTTTGTTTTAACAGTGATTTCTATGTTGAACATGCATTTTAAGATTTTATATTTTTATTTTATGTTCAGATATGGTTCTTGCAATATAACTATAAAAATATTTAAGTATTCTATTTGATTTGTTCACGCAATTTTGTGATTTTACATTTTATTGTTGATTTTTTTTTGTTATTTTATTTTAAACAATAAACGCTAAATTTTGCACCAAGGTATTGGAAGGATCCACAAAGTTATTTTGTCTTCTTAATAATTTCTCAAACGAAGTGAGTATTTTACTGTTAAAATTATCAAAAATCTTATTGTCTTTGAAACAAAAATCTATTAACTAGAGCTTTGTCTTCCTGTAGATATCCGTTTAGAATTAGATCCATTAGAAGCCTTCCTGAGAGTAGGCATTAAAATAATCATAGCTAATGTCTTTGAAAATAAAACGATGCGATAGATATTATAGAAATATTCTAGACTATTAAAGCATCTAAATGCAGGCCGCAATCGATAGCATATAATAAAGATAAGAAAATAAAAGTCGACGAGAACTACAGAATCTGATTTTTGGATTATAAAAATACTAAACTAAAATCGATTTCCTAATTCCGGCTAAACATAAGGATATCAGGCATTAGATTTTGTGTTTGTTCAACTATTTTTCAGGTATATTTTTAATAATTGCAAAATGTAAAAATCAATATTAGTAATATTTGGCTCACAGTTTTGGAATCGAAAAAGCAGATTATCGAATTTCGAATAAAATCCATCAAGGCATTGAACATCTGCTGATCTGAGTATTTATCAACATAAAATAACTTTAAAATGCAATGAGTTATCTTTATGAAATATGGCATATGAACTTATTATCTAGTTTTCATTTTAATCTATAGATAACTGTGCGAAGCACAAAATGATCATTTGTGGGATTCTGAAAATAAGAATCTAAGTGCACATGAATGATAGTTTCTTAAGGACCGTAACATAATATGGAGGAGTGGATACTTTTCTTAGATTGCATGCGAGAAAAATTTACGAGTGACCACTGCCTCTGTTTTCTTTTGCAATTTTAAAGAAATATTGTATCTATATTACTATTGTATCTATATCACTGATATAATACATTTATTTCACAATTTAAGGGCTTTTGAGAATTATTTAATATCATTTATTTTTTGATAATTTTGTGTTATTTGTTGGCGATTATTTTAAGTAAAGATACTTCATAACTATTTTAATGTTTATGATTTTGGAAGTGTAAAAATTTATAATTTTGAAAGAGGAGGAAGTTTGATTAACTTTTGCTTAATAACAGGAATAAATATCTGATTTCTATACTATGTTAGAAATTTATGAAATTTAAATGATAATGCAAATTCCAGAACATCATTTTCTAATCAAATATCTGATAATGAACGTTAGGACGAAAAATAATAACTTATCAAACAACTTATATCAACATTTTCTTTATGATATATTTCAAAATTCAGCTCATAGCTTGTGACTAAATGTATTTCCCATAAAGGTGTATTTTAGTATCTCTTATTTCGTTATTATTTTCAATAACGTTTTTTACTTTTGTATATTTTTAATTTCCAAAACCTCAAAAATATTTTTAAGAGATCTTTAAGTTCAAACTTAACGAACATCTGTTTTTAAATAAAAAATTTTTTACTATTATCTCAAATCTTGACCAATATAAATACGTGCTAATCCAATCAAATTCAGAATCACTATACAGAAAGACAGTAACACATATAGCATCAATTTTAATTCTTCCAGTTGTAATAGATTCTTTGGCAAACAAATTAATTATGCAAAAGCTATCTTATTGTTCCACACACTTCTCTAGGAAAACGTCATTTAACCCATTGCAGTCGAAAAGATAGTTCAATGCAAAATTATTCACTTAATATATGGACCTGTTTATTACATCAAAAAATAAATACATGCCGCTGCCTTAAGTTCAGCTTCCCTGAAAAGTGAATCTACATCATTTTAACATTCTATAGGCATTTTTAACAATTAAAATTAATAAATAAATAAAATTCCAAAATGATGCAACTTTTTGAATGGTGAATGAAAGAAGATATTCGATTGCAAAGTGTTAAGTTATCAAATTCTTGCTGTTAATACTTTAATTCTTGTTGAAAATCATATAGTTACGAAAGAAAAAGTAAACAAGAGGAATAAGTCATATTACCTTTTCCCATCGTTATGAATTTGAGAAAATTCTTGACCGAGAGGATCCTATTGGGCAGCAAAGAAACTGGATCATCAATAACAAAATGAATGCCAGCTGATCCAACATGGTCTTGGAGATTCTCTCCTACAGGCAGATCAGCAATCACTGGAATCTAGAGGTGAACGCAGAAAATTCTTAGCTATGAAACAAATTTTCTAATTTCATTGGTAAAATTTTCTTTGTAATCGTATTTTAGGGAAACAAGTTGGAAGTTGGATCATTAGTTGATCATAAAGGAAAGAGAATTAACCCTTTAACTTTGCACTCGGAGATTTAATTCGATGCAAAATTATACAAGGGCTTGTTGATTGTTCCTATATAATAATTGTTTCAAGTTAAATTTTCACAAAACATTAACTTACAACTTTTTACTATTCTGTAGGTATTTTTTACAATCAAAATAAAAAAAATGAACAAAACGCCGAAATGATGCACCGTTTTGAATGGTGACCATGAGTTATCTATCGAGTTCTGCAAAGGGTTTAAGTTAAGATCTTAAAAACTATTTATCTGGAGATCTGGAGATCTACAAACTATTTATCTTAATTTGTTTCAAAGAAAAAAATCCTTTTGAACTACTTTCCCCTATAAATGCTTAAAGCTCTGACCAATAATACTTTCGCTAATGCAGGATTAGAGCAAAGCGCTCCAGTTATTGACCAGATATTGAATAAACAAAATTAAGATAAAACGATAAAGCAGATGGGAAATTTTAAAACATATTTTTGATTTCTTAATAATTTTGAAATCGAATTTGCTTCCTTTTAATCAATAAAAATGCTTGATACATGTCCACTACTTCATACTGAAGCATCAAATTATAATTTCAATTCCTTTATTCATTAAGAATATAACTGTCATTCATTCGCATATTTCGTATGGCATTTATATTGTACATACACCAAATTTCTTCAACTGCTTCTTAGGTCCGATACCGGATAACATGAGGATTTGAGGTGAATTGATGGCTCCAGCAGAAACAATGACTTCTCGCTTTGCCAGGACTTCGAATGCGTGCCCTTCTTTATCATATAAAACACCTCGAGCACGTCTGTCGGAATCAATGAGGATCTAAAAAAATTTGAAATAAAAATTCTTGAATAAATCGAAATAAGATTTACTGTTAAATGACAAATTATACTAAAGAATAACTGCAGTGTGAACCAAAATATATAGTACCGAAAAGAAAAGGTAAACAAAATTGCATAATATCGAAATGAAAAGAAAAACAAAATTACATTGTCATCTGCGAGTTTATTTTTTCTTCAAAAGAAAGTAACATACATACATATACAAACGCTATTAGCCTATTGATTTACCAAAGTATGCGTAATGTAAGTGTTCAAAGTGTGCATCGCCTCTCTGTATACAGCGTTCACGCACATTTTCAAATATATTCTGAAACAAGATTGCTGCAGACTCCTGCAAAACCGATTATTCTCTCGGATAATGCAGGCACACTTCGTGGTGGATTTCCACAGTTGAACGCACTCTCCTTTAACATTCCCCGTCAGAAATGGTTCATCCTGGAAACTTTTCCTGCGGCATGGTTGGAGATGTTCGAGTGGTATGGTGTGCCACCCCATCCTGTTGATACCACTGTATATTCCTCTGAATGTTTCTTGCATGGCAGAACCTTCTCAAATCCTGAAGATATGACTCGATCACTTACTAAACCGTCTTATTAAACTTATCTTGGAATTGTTCTGTCAACTTTTTCAAACTCGGTTTACTTTCATGACTGCTTCCGTGTGAGCGGAAAAAATTCTCAACTATTAATACTTTTTCCTCCGTCAAGAGACCAACAGTCACACAGCACAACATCCTTTAACTATTACGAATACGTTTAGCTAGAGCTATACCTCGTAGACAAACGCAACCTTGTGTTCGAGATGCATTAGTTTCAGTACTGTATATTTTGGCGCACTCTGTATTTTCAGAGTTGCTTCTTCTTTCCTCTAATAATAAAGTACTTCCTCGCTTTATCTCTCTCTTTGTGTGTGTGAGTGTGTGTGTGTGTGTTGACATTCTAAATGATAGTAAACATACAGCTATCAAATTTTAACCATATGCAATCGAATAGCTACACTTCAGAGAGATTTTTGAAAATTTTAATTAAAGAGAACATTGTAGTACTTTTTCAAGATAACTCTCAAAAATATTATTGCGCAAAATTTGTTTTTACCCCTTTACTACAAAAAACAGTAACTATAAAAAACAGAGAACTATATGAATAAAATTTGGAATACAGATTTAATATTTAAAAGGTCAAATTTATACCTAATTTTAAAATAAATCTGTTAAAGGATCGACATTTGTTAGTCCATATATCAGTATGCATTTAAACGCAATGTTTTAGATAAATACAATTTGGTATAGGCAGTTTAATTTTCATTAATAAACACTAACTTTTAATTTCAATCGATTAAAAAAATAGCTTTTAAAATGTATACTAAGTTTTCTTTGAATGCTGTAGCGCATGGAGCTCTAATGTGTATTCCTTGAGCATTCGTGCCATTCACTAGATAACTCAATTTTCATACATGAATGAAGAAAACATAACATCTTTATGATAATAAAATTTCTTGGAGACTGATCATACTGGAGAAAAGCATAAGTATATTTACAATTTCCATTAACCGTCTGTTAAGTCAAAACTAACTAAAGTATCTTTATAATGAGACCTGAAAACAAATAACCTTCCAACTTCCAGCAATACAAGAAAAGCACCCACTTTAAGATTTCAGCTTACTACTTTGAGAATGAATAATTTACCTTTGTGACAAAAGCATTCATGACAATATCCAAATTAGGTCTTTTGCCAGCAGAAGACAGGAAAGCTTTGGCAGTGCTGCATCTAGAACCTCTTCTGATAGTTCCTTGAGGAATCGTAGCACCTGTTAATGAATCAATAATGGTTTGTCAATGGCTTGATGATAAAATGATTCGTAAATTATATCGAAAGATTAAATCATCGTTTAATTGATACTATTTAAAAAAATCTGTTAATCATTTTAAAACATGTTGATCTGTTTTTGCGTAGTTATTAATTGATGGCATTTTTGCTTATAATATACTTTAATAAATCTAGAAATTATTAAAAAAATGCAAATTAAAACGCAATTCAAATAAAACTAAGACATAATATTACTTTTCAGAGCTGTAATTACTTTTGTGCTTATAACTTTTGAATATAAGGAAACATGTTGTAACGAAACTTATTGGTGCGGACTGAATTAATCAGTGGCTATGAACTGAAAATTAAAGTTCACAAGTTCGTATTTGATTGCAGATGAATTACCTAAAAATTATTTTGTAATTTATATACTTTCTGCTATTTTTCGTTGGTTCTAGGATGTTCTTATAATTTCTGTATCTTTCAAAATCTGGAAGATTCGAATAATTTCGTCTTGAGCATAAAAACATGACTTAGCTCTTTGAATAAAGTCACAAGTTGACATTGGCGAGTATTATCTTTGACTTTAGTCAACACATGGTTTATCTACGCCAACTTCAACTACGCATCAATATGAACAAACAGGAAAGTTTTTCGCTCTAATTCAAAAAAAAAAAAATGCAACCATTGATATATAAAATAAATTTTATTCACATCAGTTTCCCCTTTTTTATGCGTTGAATGATATAGAAATTAGGATTTCCTATTTAACTCATTTTATATGTTTCCAAAGAGTGAATGCTACATAGATTTTAAACAATTTTATCCATAACCAAGATAAATGCAGCCTTCTTATATAATGCATAACGAAATTTTAAATTCCCTGTTTCTACAATATTTAATTTAAGAAGACAAAATTTAAAATTTTGTATGATTTAAAAAAAAAATTTCATGCAATAAAAAAAGAAATCTACATAAATTCTAATCAAAACAAAACATTTCCTTTTAAAATCTCACTTACCAGTTTGGCGGACCCCATTTATGTCGTTTACAGAATATCCCATGAAGAGGGCTGATTGTTCGAAAGCATACCCAAGAGGAGTGACGAATGGGGGTGTATTTACAGTCAAGTAACCGCCAGTGCCATGATATCCTGAAAAAAACACCACCAGATTAAAAAATAATTACTATGCTATGTACTTTGTTTCAACAATTGAAATCATTTATATTGCACGTTACTTATATTTAAACTATTATGTTTATATAGAGTGATCAGCAAATAAGCCCTGATTACAAAATTAAATATCTTTGCAACAAAGATAGATAGAATTATGCAGTAAACTGAGCATTTATTAGTAAAACTGTAAAAATGCTGTACAAAAGTTTAGAAAATTTAGTTACGGAAATCGTTAACAGATGGCGCTCTAATCATAAAACCCATAGACGCTTTAGTGTGACTCCCGATGACTCCCGATCTGACTCCTTGTGACTTCTTTCTGTGGGGAGCATTGAAAGGCCCTGTCTATAGAAACAATCCCGCCACTCTAGGTGAGCTTGAATCGTTGATTGGTGTTGTATGTGATTTTATTTCCTTTGGAACATTGCAAGACGTTATGTCGAATTTCATTGTTCGATTACGCCACCTCATTGTTTCGATCGGAGAACGTGTTGAAAAAATTGTATTTTGATTGCAAAGAAAGCATCACTTTTTTTTAAGACTCCTTTCAGGAAAAAGTTTTCAGCGCAGAGTGCCATCTGTTAACGATTTTTGTAATTAAATTTTCTAACTTTTGTGCACTATTTTTACAGTTTGACTAATAAACGTACAGTTTACCGCATAATTCTATCTTTTTTGTAGAGATATTTAATTTTGAAATCAGAGCTTATTCGCTGATCACCCTGTATAACATAATCTGAATTCATAATACTAATTCTGGCTGCGACTAATTTTTAAGCAACTGTTATGAGTATGTAATTTTTTTGTTTTTGTTTTTTATCAACAAAATTTTGTTGTCACAGTTCCTATTCTACTATTGTTGATGTTTCACAATTTAGCATTTTTGGTACGCACCATTGAAAGCTGTATTAGGATCTTGATTATCCTCTGACTTTAAGAAATATGGGTAGACTTCTTTCCAACTCCAACCGTCAGCTCCATTTTTGGCCCACTGGTCGTAGTCCCTTCGATTGCCTCGCACATATAACATATAGTTTAGGACACTCGATCCTCCCAGCACTTTACCACGAGGCCAAGGCATTTGCTGTCAAAAAAAGAGAAGTTTTACATACATTAAATCTTATGATGGCATGGAATTTTAAGCTAATTTCAAAACATGTTTTATATATATTTTACAAAATACAACATAAATCAGAGTTGCTACTTTAATTTAATTAGCATTGCTACTATTTTGGTACAAGATTGAAATATTTATAATCCTATGGTGAAGTTGCCAACGCTTTATACAGCTTATCTTCCAGAGATACTAAAGTCGTAGAATGATAGAAGTTTTAAATGATGCAATTTGCAGGATGAATACAACAAGGAAATGCGTTATTAATAATTGTAATTAAAATTAATTTTGGAACATTTATAAAATTAACAAGGCGCATATGAATTGAAAATGTTTTGCAAGTATTTGTGGTGATATCTTAATAAGCCAGTAATAGCCACTAGACACTAGCAATAACTTTTGTTAGGTTAAGTTTTGTTTGGCTAAGTTTGTTGAGCGATTTTAAAGCCAAGCATCACGACCGGGTTACCAATGTGGCGAAGGAGTTGGCTGGAATTGCGCCAATGTTGAGGTTAAATTTCAACTGAAACACTCTCTTTACTTGCCATAACACTTGACGCAATAAAATCGTTCGTCTCTCTACAGACTCACTGGTAGGGGAGCATTGTTGTGATATCTTAATAAGTCAGTAATAGCCACTAGACACTAGCGATCGCTTTTGTCGAATGGCTAAGTTACAAGACTTCCAAACATCACAGCCTTGATCCTTAGCGGAATTCGACCTCGACATTGGCGCAATTCCAGTCAACTCCGTCGCCACATTTTTTTTTCTTCGATAATATGTTTCGAAGTTATTGAGAAAAATCCTTTTTAAGCATTTATTAATTTTAAATTAGTTAAAAATATTACTTAACTATTCCAGCAAGGACGATGAAGTAAATATTTGTTAAATTTCGACTCCAAATATCTAAATTTATACAATATTGAGAGCGAATTTTTCATGGCGAATCACGTATTTTAGAAAATATATGCCATCCCAGAAATAAAACTTTGTTAAAAAAAATATCTTCATTTATAATGCTAGGATATTTATGTAATTATTTGATAACTAATTAAATTGGATAACAAATTTCATTGCTTTTATTTTTCGTCCATTCATCTGAAGATCTGCTTTGAAATATTCTTCTTCACGCAAACAACTTTAGAATAAATATTAGTAAAATTGAAACCTTTACAACCAAGGAATCAGAATTAGTAAAGAATCCGGCCTGAGGACTTTCTAAAGGGTCACCCTCAGACAGGGATTCAAACCAGGGAATTTTTCTGTGAAAGGTCAGACATTCTTCAAGAAATTGACCCCTCGTGACCCGAAAATTCCAGAAAATTGAGGTTTTGGAGATAAGATTAGTATCATAAAAAATCAAATTTTATACAATGGTAAGTCAAAAAAATCACAGCAAACCAAAAAAATACGAGACCATAAAATCAAATTCGTCGACATAAGAAAGCAGAAAAACCACTAACTAAATTAAAATTTTACATATCATAAGTTGTAATACAGAATTTATGTAATAAGTCAAAAGTCTTCTACGCTCACTCTGTTTATGAGACCGAAGCAAGAGTGCTTCTGCGGTACAGTGAGGTACCTCCAGTCATTCCGGGTCATCTGCAGCTGTGCAGCTAGGATAGGTACTTCACTTTTCAGCTTGGGTGCTCCCCCCGCTTCCAGGAGTAAAACTCGAATGTCGGGATTTTCTGAAAGTCGGTTGGCCACGACGGCTCCGGCAGATCCAGCTCCGACTGTAAAAAAAAATATTCTTAGTTAAACAGAATTAAAACGATCGGAGGTCATGATTCAAGCTTGTGATCTGGACCATTTATCTAATGCTATCTATTAAATTGTAGTAAATAAAGAAGTCATCTAATTAGAAAGATTATGCGATTCACAGATAATTAATGTGGTAGCCAATGTGATAAAAGAGATTAAATGAAAAGATTTAATTAATTATTGTTGCTTTTCTAGATACAGCAATAATTTACGTGATAGTGACGATTGTTCCCTTGGTTGAATAACATGAAGGAACACATTGTCTTTTTTGGGAGTTATCAGATAACATAACATCAAAAGGCACACGGTTACTCCATAATGTAGTGGACCAAGAAAACTGCACTGTGGTTTATTTCGGAAGACAGAGAATCAAGATCTCACTCCCCACCGTCCGAGGGTCAAGTTCGTTTCTGGAGAAAAAATATATGTATAAACAAACAGCAACAGTGAGACCACGTGATGTTTACATGATTGGCGGCTAGCTCCGCCCAGGAAGATCACGTGGTTCACTGAATTCTTAAGAGATGAGTATTGAGAAAGATAAATATTGTAAAAAGCCAAAGAGAAATTCCAAGGGAAGTGCAAAAGTTTTTTCATACTAGATGCAGGAAGATTTTGGCTGTTGAATTTCTTGGATAATTTTGAAGAATTACTATTCAAATCATCTAAATTGTAAAGCGTTACTCATTTCATAAATACAGGGTAATTCAAAATGAATATTGCAAATACAAAACGCTATAACTATTAAATGAAAAAGAATTTATCGATAAGATTAACAACTAATATAGATAGCTTCGAAATTCTCCATGCTCAAAACAATTGAAGAACTCAAAGTACACATTTGCAATTCACTTGCATCAGTGACTGAAGACATGCTTCAGAATATATGGCGTGAAATGGGCTACCACCGGGATTATAAGTTCCCAACCTTTTTTGAACTGGCGCCCCCTTTTCTAAAGAATATTTCAATACCGCCCCCCTCCTATTCCAGAGAAATAAGAGCGGACATAAAGCATGGTAAAAACAAAAATTAAATTTAAAAAATACTAATAGATTGAATATTGTTGAAATAGAAACTCGACAGAATTTCTTCTTTATTTAAAAAAGTTTTATCTTACTTGTCATAAGGAGAGACAGAGGTTTGGATGATACGAAGTAAGCCATAATTAACTATTGCTTTCTGAATAAATAAACTGATAGTTTCAGAGAACAATCAAAACGCATACTTAATTATATTAAAAAATATTTTGATAAAAATTTAAAGACATCAAATTTCGAAGTCTTTTTCAGACTATATTTGGTTAATTTTTCCATGCCCATCCAGGCCATATCAACGTCCTTAATTTTCTTTGGTCTTTTACCGCCCACTGAAAACCTCAAATGCCCCAATGGGGACGTTATCGCCCACGTTGGGAGCCTATGACCTGTATACTGTTCGTATGACCAAGGGAAGTCTCATAGAACATCTATGACGTATGTATACAAAATTTTAAAGTTCCGTCTACATAATATGTTATCGATAAATCCTTTTTCGTTTAATATTTATAGCCGTTTGTAATTGTTCCTTTCATTTTGACTTATCCTGCATGTAAAAAAAAGTTTGAATTATTTTGATGATTCTTTTTATTTAATTATTAGTGTACAATCCCACTGATCGTTCCTTTTAATCTTCGATTCTTCTTCTTCGAATTCAGTTTCAATACATATTAATTTAGACGTTGTTCATTTTCATTCGCTAAAATATTTAATAACTTTTCTCTTTCGTGAAAATTCTTTTTTGGTCCATAAAACCTCTCTCGTAAAAAAACATATGTCTTTAGAAAAATTCATTGCACAGAGGAAGAAGAATGCCGCTACAGATTCGGTTTCTAAAAGCTGAGTTAGCACTGTTTAGAAACTCTTATATTGACCAGGAATTCAGTTAGTATGTCAGTTGAAAGTAATCAATTATTTAAATAAACATCACAGAATCAGTGAATACTCAGAAATTTATCTCTGTTTTCCATGTGTCATCCAGTAAAAATTTAATAAACTTATCTAAACGGAACTCTTTCATTCTATCCGAAAGCCAACATAATCTGTCAAGTATGATTTATAGGTGGTATAACAATGGTATATTGTAGAAAAGCAAGGAATAAGGCATTTGCTCGATATTTATTGTACCGTAGCGAGGTTTTTTGTTATGTTTTATGCCTATACCTTCATTTTCATTGTGCGCAAATTGCATAGTTAAAGGTGAAAATATTTGTTGACAATAACTAAAAAAATTCGTCAAATGTAGATTAAATTCTAGTTTTCCAAATGCTTTACTAGTATAATGAGATCAATAAAGCAACAAGGGCAGTTTGTCAAAGCGGAATAAATAATTCCCTTTGTAAACAGTACAGTTCTTTAGAAAAAATATTCGCTTAAAATTGCTTTTAATTGCATATTTGATATTGTATATAATAGTGAAATTTAACTGACATAAGTTTTTCTTTCTTTTTCAGTTCTTGGTTTTGAAAAAAAAAATTATATTTTTATACATCCAAAAAAAATCTTTATTTAACTATTTTAATTATGATCAAAGTATATTTTCATTCTTAATTTTATATGCTATAATTAGCGGCAAACCATTCCTTTATAAACATGATGTAGAATGAAGATTTCTTTTCCTTTAATTAAATAAAGAAAAGAATAAATTTAGCAAAAAAATTTGTTTCACAGGTTTATTATTATACAAAATATTTTTTCTAAATTTTGAAACAAAATTTTAAGTTGAAAGTAAAAGATATATTTAGCAATCAGAAAACCTAAAAGCTGTAATATCATAAAAACTAATTATGAGCCTAAAAATCATGATTGAAACTCTATAAGAATTACAAGTGGAGGGAAAAAGGATTTTTACACATTAATATTAATAGTCTGAAACTTACAGCAGAAATATTCTTGCACATTATTCGTACCAGCAAATATATAATTTAATATAGGAAACTAAATCTTGTTAATTACTTTATACAGCGTTTCTTAATTCAGCGCCAGTTGTGACTTATCCATTGCATCCCCTTTAAAATTATCTTTAAATGTTGCAATTTCGTTTTTTTTTTTTTTTTTTTTTTTTAACGTTTTAATCTTGCTGTCTCCACAACAAAGTTATTTTCTTCTGTAAGGAATAATTAAGCATCCCCAAAAATGTCAATACCTTATTAAAATGTTATTCAGATAGATAGTTTATAAGGAGGGTATCAATTATTGCTATTTATTACACGTAAAAGTTGAGTTGGTGTTTAATGGCACAAAAGCCATTTTTGGCCATGCTGCGCCACATCCTTGAAATTAAAATATATTTTTATTGATAATGAAATCTTAATATGGAATATTTACAAAATCCAAATGACTGAGAGTGTTTATCTATGTGTTATGAAAAGCGTAACAATGATGTTATGTATGGTACTGTGCTAAGAATGGGATGAATGTTTATATATGATTATAAAAACCTATATTTTTTAAAAAACTAAAAAGCCCAACATGCGGAGTTTCGGAAAGCAATTCGACCAATTCAGGGTGAGTCTTCTGGAAACATGCAAAGCGCTGAATAGAAAACCGTGGACACTCCACAAGAATGTGTGAAACAGACATAGGACTATTACACATTGAACAAAAGGGTGTTGGATCCCCCATCAACAAATGTCGGTGAGTAAATCGAGTATGCCCAATCCTTAACCTAGTTAAAATTGTGTCTAGATTTCTGCTGTGTAATGTGGGCCAGAAATCTATTGTAGGTTTAATTGCATGGAGCTTATTACTAATCTGTGAATCCCATACAGTTTGCCATTTGGAATGCAGAATATGATTTATGTATTCCTTATAATCGTTAAGGGGAATCTGTGTTGGCAAGAAGGTAGTGGCCAATTTTGCTGCCTTGTCAGCTTTTTCATTTCCCAAGATTCCCACATGTGCGGGAACCCAGCATAAAATAATTCGAAAGCCCTTAGAGATAAGTTTGTCATGCAAGTTTAAAATGTTGAAAAGCAAAGGATGGCTATGTGCATGTAATGATGACAGATATTGCAATTACACGTAAAAAAAAAAAAAATGGAAGTTGCAGATTACTATCAAATGAGATGTGTGTATATTCTTAGACTAGCTGACTAGGCAGATAGAAATGGAGGAAGGGAATGTGGTACATTAATACATTTTTCTGTTTTCATTTTATTTACATAATTTTCATTTAATGAGACTAAAAGCAATTTACCACATATTGATTATTTAATATGTTTGAATCGCAATAAACTTCATATCTGGTTTGGAAATTAAAACTTTTTTATTTATAAATAAAGTAGCTTTTTAAAAATATATATATGGCAATCGCCTCATAAATAATCTCATGTCATTGCTATTTTCTGAGTTGAAGAGTCGATATCTGAAATAAACTAAGAATCTTTCCACCATAATATAATCAGTGTTGGCATTACTAGTATTCTATAAAGGTACAAAAATTATTTCTAGGCATTTTAAAGATTAGTTATAACTCGTTTTCTTTCTTTCTGTACATCAGATATCATACTAATTTAAAATTACACCACTAGAAATATAAAATAATTTCTTAAAAATTATTTGATCCTCTTGATTATTAAAACATTAAGTTTTATATTTTAAAACATTATAATCATATTATAAAACAAATAAATTTTAATCAATCTAATTAATTTATTAATAATTAAGTTGGATAGTAATTAATGTATGCTTGTACATAATCTAGTTTTCGCCTTATTCATTTGTATCGAGATCATGTTGCCACTTTCGTGCTTTTAAATTTAATAAAGCTTAGTAAAAGTGCATCT
The DNA here is from genome assembly GCA_026543055.1 of Argiope trifasciata. NCBI lineage: Eukaryota > Metazoa > Arthropoda > Arachnida > Araneae > Araneidae > Argiope > Argiope trifasciata. The sequence continues at coordinate 854,390 of JAPMOQ010058285.1, read as the reverse complement.
GATGAAATCTTACCGATTATCAAAAGCAGATTATATTGATAGCAACCTGTCTGACCCTAACCGGGTTGGAAATAGTTAATTAAAATTTTCTACGAACATTTGATAAACATTGAGAGGAGGGGTATATTATTTTCTTCTTATAAGCAAACATCTTTTATCAATGTTATATTAATATAGATTAGAATTCTTCAGAGAAAGGAATGAAAAATGAAAATTTCTCGTTTCTAGAAGCGCAATACATATCTAGCATATTTCTTAAAGCCATTTTCTATTTTCTTGAAAACGTTTTGATACAAAAATGAGTTTTTGTGGATGAAATTTTTTCAAAATAATTTTAGGGAAAAATAAATATTTTGATCAGTTTAATAATCAACTTTATTATTTTTTTCAAAAAAAATTGAGTATTTATTGCAAGCAACATTTTTAAATGACCCTAACCTGTAGTTGCTTGAACTCAAAAAGATAATTATTTTTTATATCTATTACTAACCAAATAAAATTCTTCCATTGATGATTCCATTCCAAATGATTTCATTTCCCTCGAGTGGAGATTGATTGAACCCCATCCCCGCATACTAAAATTTTACATTAATATTGACTCTAAATAGTTCTCCCGTTTTACACTTTAATTTTAAATGTTGTACATGACAACATTTTTATTGATTTGAGTTGTTGCATATGGCAATCTTTTATTCCATTTAAAATAGCGTAGGGAGCTCCGTCCCCTGCTCGCTTATGCTCGCCAATCCCCAGGAACTGCTAGAGCTTCGCTCACTCGCCTTCTACTAAACCACTTAAGTCAGAATATTCATTCAAATAATTTATTCCAACATTTGATAAAACAATGGAAAGACATTAAAAAAATGTGAAGAAAAAAGTACGCTCGAAAATTGAACCATGGAAAAGTTCTTTTTAAATACAAATAACTTTTCTTCTTCTGTTTTCTCTTTTTCGATTATTTCGTTTTGAAATCGATATAACACGACTTATTCTGATTGTAAAAAAATGTGTCCATTAATTTTTCAAACTCGTTCGCTTGAAATCTTACCAAACCGCGTGTTGATGTTACCGAGCAAGGTAGAAGTATTGCCAAACTGCGATTAACAAATTCAGCCTGATTTTGCGTCCACGTAAGCTTTTTATATGTATAGATGATAAATATTATCATTACTTTCTTGTATAAGTAGTGCAGAGAAAGTATAGTAATAGTCAAAAAATTGGAACTCAAGATTTTTGACGAATTTCCACTTTTTAAAATTAAGTTTTAAAAAATTCATTTTTGGAAAACTGCCGATGACTCAAAAAAGGACTCAATGACTCAAATGACTCTATGACCAAAATGACTCAAAAAAGCTTCGAGCTAGGCAGTTGAAATTTGGTGTGCGGTGTTTACACAAATTTGTAGATTTCCACCAAATGTTGAGTAACATCAGTTTAAAAGAAGTTTGTCTATCCAGCTGTTCGAATGCATCATCATGATAACTATTAAACGAAAAGAGCTAAATAAAATTCTCTACAAATATTTAACATCTATAACATCCCTATCACATTTTCGGCCACATACATGAGGAAATGACCGTCTGTCAGTTAATACTTTCAGAAATATATAAACACAATAACTCAAAAGCACAATGATTTAAATATATTTTTTTTATCGGGTTTGGTATCGGAAGGCCTTCACTTTTCCACAAATGTTCAATCGACTGGGAAAAACGCATCTAAAATACAGATTCGAATCTCATTTCAGGTATTAATCGCCAAATAAATCTCCAAAGATGATGCGATGCATTCAGTAAAAATAATAAATTCACCACAGAGGCTAATATTTTGTTACTATAGCACACCAATAACATGCAAGGCCTTCTTTGATATATACTGATCTGCCCGATATAGCCATAGAAACTTGATGGAGTAGCCGAAGATCAAATCTACCAAGCACAAAGGAGCAAACTACACTTGACGACATTGAACCCTTGCAAACAATAAAGAATCTTCTAGAGAAAACGCGCCTACAACCTTTATTAGAAAGTATACTAGAAAGTTTCAGGAAGACTGTTTTTTTAAAACTATTATGCAAGCAATGTAATGGAATTAATTTCTTTCTTGTCATTTCTCAACTAATTAATCATATCAATTTAACGCATCTGAAAAATCTATAACAATTTCTAGCAATTATTTATTACTTTTATTTTTAAACACAAGATTGATCTCAAACCTTAAAACTTTTCTGAATTTCAAATCAATACTTCCTGTTCATCAAGTTCCTGTCACTAACTCCAATACCACCTGGTAGGGTGTGAGATCGAACTTCCTTCTTTACGACCCCCTCTTTTCCCTCCCCTCTGCGGGAATGTGTAGTATCACGACCCCCGATAACAAGGCCAGAATACATACGTCACAGAAATTGATGACGTCGTTTCGAGAGGTTACAGGATGTGGGAGTAATTTTGGGGGCCGAGGGAAGAATTTCACCCTCTTCAAGTTTCACTGATAAGAAACGAACTCTTCCCCACCCACGCCATTTTTTAGCCAGTGGTCCTTCTGTGTTTGCGTAAACAAGAAGCGCTTTTTCTAATTTGCAAGAAAAATTGGATATACTAAAAATCATTTGCATTTGGATTTACTAAATATCAGGAACAGAAATGCCTCTGATCTGTTGTGTTCCAAACTGTAAAGGAATTACAGGAATGGCCCATGAGTAAGTGTTTTTGCCTTTCCTAAAAATGAAGAGCTTAAAAAGAAATGGTTAAATGCCATACATCGTGAAGGATTTTATCCATCTCCGCATAGCAGAGTAAGCTCATTTAATTGTTTTAAAGTAATGTCAAATATTTCTAAATGAAAAGTCATTTATTTTCGCTTTAGAAACTTAACAGTTCAGTAATATATATTATTCGTGATTTTAATCAAGTGCATTATAAAAAAATTATTTCATAAAATGCTGTAATGTAGGAAATATTACTGTCAACAATAATTAGAATATTTTCCACAATTATGTTTTCAGGCTTTGTTTACATGTATAACCGCTTTTTCATATTTAAATTTTATTATATAACAGCGATAAATACCTGAGAGTAAACAAATTAAAAATTATCCGAACTTATTATTAAATATAGTTTTATGCTGTATATTTGTAACTGTATTTAAATTAAACTTTAAAGGAGTCAATATTTACGAATTATTTCATTTACTGTAGGTCTGTGAATTACAATTTAAAAGAAATGATATTGAAAGAGAAGCTAGTCTATTTGATTCGAAGTCAGGAAAATTATTAAGTGCCCCTCTTAAATATCCGAGATTAGTCACTGGAGCAATTCCATCTCAGATGCCAAATTGTGCCTCTTACATGTCATCTTCAACATTTCAAAGGGAAAATCCCGAAATAAAAAAGATGAAATTAAAGCAACAATATATAGAGAAAGCACTCCAGGAAAGTATAACAGAAAAAAAGAAATACGATGAAACAAGAGAATTTAAAAATTTGGAAGAATTAAAACAGCGCATTTCATTAGTAAATTTGAAAAATTTCTGGAATGTCATTCATAAAGAAAACAAAATTTTATTTGTAAATATTGAATTAAGTTCTGGAACTGAAATTGCATTGTCTGTTGTAATAAATGATGTATTAGAGGTTTCAGCTTTTGTTGGAAAAACAAGCCTGTCAAGCATTCCAAATATTTCTTCCCTACCAATAAAAATCCATAACATTAACAATTTAAATGAAATATTAGAGCATCTGCCAGAAATGAAGAAAAATAACTCATTGCTGAATTCGGATATTATTTCCCAAATTCATGGTTTCATGGATAATTTAAATATAACCCAAGAAATTTTTACCAACGTTATAACATTTATGAAAGAGCAATCTGCCTTGCTTATTCAAAATGAGCATAGTAAAAGGTACTCTACTGAAATGATGATATTCTGCTCATTATTTTATTCAATGGCACACATGCATATAAATTTGCCAGAAAGTCCGGTTATATTTTGTTACCACATCCTGTGACTGAGAAATATATGCAAACCTATTAACACTCTCCCTCAGTCAGAGCAAAATGAATTGCATTTTTTAAGATACATTAAGCAGAAATTACAATTCATAGTATCTTCAGATAAAAACGTGATTCTTCAAATAGATGAAATGCACATCAAACCCTACTTTGATTACAAAGGGGGAAATATATCAGGTCTAAGTTACAATTCAGAAAATGCCGCCTCAAGTGTTATGACTTTCATGATAAGTAGTATTTAATCGTCATATAAAGATGTTGTTCACATTCTTCCTGTAAACAAAATAGCAGCAGACGTTCTACATACATTCATTAAAAAAATTATCATTGGATTAGAAAACATTGGTTTTAAAGTGATATTTGTGGTAACAGGCAACAATTCGATGAATCAAAAAGCAATATCTCTGTTCGTTTCACCTTCACGTCCATATTCAATTGTTTATCCACATCCTGTAAATAAAGAACGAACTCTTTTTTTCATGATCGATACTGTACATTTATTGAAAAATATTCGTAATAACTGGATCAATCAGAAGAATGCTGATAAGTGTATGTTTTACCCCAATTTTAAAGAAACCATGTCAGAAAGAAATTCACAAAATTGCACTAAAAGTGTTCTAGAAGCTAATGAAAATGCCATTCACTCTAATGATGAAATAATTCAGGCTTCCAGCAGTAAGCCTGACAGTAAAGTTGATATCAATACATCATCTTTCAAAACATTAAAATTATTATATGAAACTGAAAAGGATAACATCGTTAAATGTGCATACAATTTATCATTAAAAGCATTGGAGCCCAATAATTTAGAAAAACAAAATTTCAAATTAATACTTAAAATTTTCAATAAATTTATACCTGAAAGTCTAATGAGTTTGGAAGATAAATATGCGTTCCCACACTACAAAGAAACAGCAGAATACATAACAATAATAAATAGATGGTGGGATATTGTTAATGTAAAAACTCCATTTCCAGGAATTCGCGAAAATAATGAATATAAAAAACCACTGACAACATCTGAAACTGATAAAAGATACAAATTTTTAGATGAATTTTTGAACTGGTTGGAAGATTGGAAAAATATGAAATGTGATACCGGCACACTAACAAAAGAAACATATTCTACTCTTTACATGACAACATATGCTTTAAAAGAAGTAACTAAATATTGTCAGGATAATATAAATTAGATGTTTATAGGGTTTATTAAAGTAATCAGTCTGACTGGAGAAAGACTAGCAAAAACTCTTTTGAAAAGATTAAGTGAACTACATTTAAATATTAGGAATTATAGAGGATAAGCGTAAGGGAAAGATAGCAACTCGATGGGAAAGTACTAAATTTTACAATTTAGAAAACATGCCCTAAACCCACAGACAATTTATATGTCTTGCACATCATACATTTTTAAAATTTATTAGTTTGTGATACCATTTCCAGCAGTATATATTGCAAAAAAAAAAAAACATGAATATTGCAACTTTTATGTGCTTTTCTATACTTTTTTGGAAACTAAAATGTATTCAGTTAAAGCTATGTATATACAGTTTTTGAAAAAATTTGAGTATACATTTGTTTATTATCATTATCATATCCTAGAACGATTTACTGAAGCAAATAGAGATAATACAGCAGTATCCAAAGGTAAAACATTAGATTTTATAAAAGAAATGCTATTTATTTTATATTTAATAGCATAGTTTTTAATATTGCCCAAAATTAACACTAGCAATGAACTATTTCAAGTAAAAACTGTTGATTTTGATTCAGTATTTTAGATTGATAAGTAAAATTAAAATTTAAGTTCAAAATTTCAATAGAAAGTTCAATGCATTTTTATATGAAGCAAAACTGATAGGATGCCATTTCAATATTTCCGAAGATTTTAAAAAAAAACGAATTCGAAAAAGAAAAAGATTATATTCCGAAATAACAGAAGATGAAGTAAAGAAATTTAGGTTTTAAAATAGCAGAGTAATTGATACTGCCATTGTACAGATAGAAAATAGAATTACAAATATGTCAACTTAATCAAAAAAAATCAGCAAATTAAATTCAGAAAATTAAAAGTAAGGAAGAATTGTTGTTGGGTGGGAAAAAGCTTAAAAGCATTTTAAATACTAATAATAAAAAAAATCAGCAAAAATGTAAATTTTCTGAAGTAATTAAAGGCAGTTACATATAGACAAGCAATAGTACCATAATATGTTTATACTTTATTTTTTGCTTTACAAAACACTTGAGGTTCCAAATGATTTCTAGCACCCTGGCTAATTTATTGAAAAGAACGGCCCTGGTTAAAATTGAAATTTTATACCACAGGTGAAGATGTATATTTGAAATGTACAAGTGAAAAATATTTCGCAGTAATTATAATTTATTGAAAAAATGGCCCAGATTATAATTGAAATTTTGTACCATAGTTGAAGAAGTATATTTGAAATGTCCTATTCAAAAATATTTCGCAGTAGATAAAATGTTTAGTGAACGCAGAAGGATGACGGTTGCATTTCAGAGCAGAAATCAGAAAATGTGTATAGATTGGAAATTTGGTCTGAAGTCAATGCATGATTGAATGATGAAAGGAAAAGCTCTTCTGAAATAGGAAAGGAAAGGAAAGGAAACTTGATGAATTTAGTAGTGATAAATATATAGTTAAATAAGAAAGTTCTACTAATGTTTCAAAGTTTTGTTTTATGTTTTTTGAAGTGTGAATAGAATGGAATAATATTTTGTAAAATATTGCTTTCCAGGATTTGACGTGCAGCAAATAGTACTAAAACCATTTTTCTGTAGAATTGTCTTGAAATTCATTAATCATATTTTTCACTTATTAGTTTTTTTGCAGAATAAATAGTTTTAAATTTAGGGGAGATGCCCTTCCCTGCACTTAATGCAAAAAAGGTAATGCATACCAGGCGCCGTACCTCCATGGTGATGTGGAAGGCGGTTGCAATTTAATTACTAATGGGCTCTACAATATATGTGTATTAATTTGCATTGTATGGATGTTAAAGAAACGATATGAACAGGGAAAATAATTATATCTGCCTGTCTGGCGCGCAGAGACTCAATGTTGGGAGAATGAAGTGTCACCGCTCGTTGTGACGTCACGAAACACCGCAGGGGCCTTGTTATCGGGGGTCGTGGTAGTATCCACCCACTAAAGCCACGGGTAGCCTCTTAAGTTAATTGCCAGAGTCGTAGAAGAGGAGAATTCACAGTTCCGCTCTGCAGATGTCTCAACAGAAGCAAAACAAAAGAAGAGTTCGTATTCTTCTGTCTTTTGTTGTTTGTGAGGAACAAATAATCCTCCGCTTCGGCGAGTAAAGGGCTCTTCCCGCATATTCGGTAAGGTGTCATTAAATGTCACAAATGCTTACTGGAAGGGTGGAGTTTCTCCGGAATGAATTCAAGGGTTAAATAACGTATGTTTTGGGATAATGAATTTTCGGGCTTTTGATTGCTTTTTCGGTTAATGATGGGAATTCTATCGGAGATGTTTATAAAGAATGAAAAAAAAAAATCTGAAATGTTTCTTTTTTTTTTTTTTTTCAGTGTCTCTACAGACTGGAATCGGCTTTGATATGTTTGTCTATATAATGTCTTTCGTTTAATCCTCATAACTATCTAATCTTCATAAAATTTCGGGACTTGGTAATTTTCCTTTTCTTTTCGCTACAGAATATCCCCAAATTTAGAATCTCTAGGATTCCCTATCCGTTGAAAGGATATAAGCGAAAAGTTTACTAAGAAGATAACAATTATGTTAACATCTACATACAGTGCATAAAATAGCAACTATGCGCAGTAAAATCTTGAAAAAAATAGTGATTGGTGGGGAGTAGGAGTTATTAATTGATTTTCTAACCTTAAATTAGCATTAAAACATTTTAAATTAGAGATTTCAATTTCATTTCTAAAATATATATAATTTAATATTTGTCAAATTTCATTTATTCCAAACCATTTAACTTGTTATATTGCGTGATTAATAAGCATTTTCCTTGAATGATTGATTTTTAAGTGTATTTTTCTTCTTTTCTAATTTAATTGACTGAAATTCCCTCGTTTTTTTTCCCCTTTCTATCTCAAGAATTTTATAAAATATCACAGAAATATTTTATTTTATAAACGAGAGGAAATTTATTTGTTCAAAAAAAGTTGGAATTAGAGCATTTTTGATCGAATAATTATTAGAAACTGGATAAAATTTGTGGAATTTAGATTTTTAACATATTTGTTGCACATTTAAAATGAAAAGTAATATAACCTTTTCCAGTTGGTGCATGAACAGATTTTTAAGTGTGGGTAGTAAAACATATTAAGTAGATAAAATAAAATTTTCAAACACTTGATAATAGAAATCCTTCACTCTTAGGACCTCTATTATCAAGTGTTTGTCCTGATAATAGATCCCCGAATTAAGAATCTCTGATTCCCTATCCATTTAAAAGATCTAGACAGAAAGTTTACAAAGAAGATAACTATAATGTTAACAGCTACATACAGTGCATAAAATAGCAACTATGCACAGTACAATAATGAAAAATTGAGTGTTTGGTGGGGAGTATGAGTGATATAAACACATATCATGATAAGAAATCCTTCACTCTTGGGATTCAGTTAACTTGAGAATTAGGATTTGCGATATTAGAATGTTTTTCCTTGCTCACCATCCAGGACACAGAATGCAAATCTTACAAATTAACAATCAATGTCTTGAAATTCTAATGGTAGCAAAGAGAATTGCAAATTTTCTATAAAACCATAAAAAAGAATATCAAATAGATCGATCATTCTTTATTTCCGCTTATTTTTTTAATTTGAATCTAATTATTAAGTTCATCAGAGTTCCTTTAAAAATTTATCTTTTGAAAAGTTATCCGAAACAGATATACAAGAGAAAAGTTTACGACATAATTGCTTCGTAATTAAGATATGACTAAAGAATAAAATTTTGAAAGTAATTATGAATCGTATTCAAAAAATTGCTTAAAGGGAGTTCAACTGACACAGTCAGTTTGTCTTATGAGCCTGTTATATGATTTGATATTGGGAAATGTAATTTCGGATGAATTTACACTTCATAAATTTGAGAATAATAAGGACTTAGTTTTTTCAACACAAAATAATGTAAAAATTCTAAAGTCGGTGTAAAATTTTATTATTTTATAATAAATACGACGATATATTTTATTCAACTGTATGATGCATATTATTCCAACTGACATTCATCAATTAAAAGCAAAGGGGTACAGGTTACATTAAGCAAATGATTTGTACACCTTTAATTTTCCCTTTATACTAAGTAATTCAAGTATCAGTTTTAAATACAATCTTTAAACATGGTTAAGAAGTTATAGTCTCAATAAAAGAATCTTTGCTTTAATGCGTTAGATTGTTACCAAAGCAGTTTTGCAAACTTAAAATAATGATATAGAAATGTTTCATTTCACAAACTATTGTTTACAACTTCATTTATGCAAATTTTTATTCACAGATGTTAGATCTTAAAACAAAATGGTTACATATTTTTTAAAGCAGTATTTAAAAAAATTTGGCTCCTTTTTTTTAATGTAAAACTAGCGCTATAAGATGCTTCAATCTTCATTCTAACAATATATTAAACGCTGGAAAGAAGGATTTCAGCTGTTGCAATTGTAAGTATTTCTGCTGTAAGACATAGGGTATGTTTGATCTAATCGTTACATCAAGGAAAATATTATGATATTCAGATAAATGCTTCAGAGGCTTAACAGCTAACCAACAGAGATGTAATAAAAGAAAACACTTCTTCAAAAACATATTCCTAAAATGGAGAAATTAGGATTTAAAATTAGAATTCCTAGATTTAAATACTTACAGAAATATATGCAAAATAAAAATATGAATTTCTAAAAAGCTTGGGTAAAAGCTCATCTATACATCCCCTTTGAATAGTTTTTGAATAAATATTCTGTAAGGATACTAAAAGTATTCGAAAAAATTCTTAGATAAAACATCCATCTCAAAGCAGAAATAAATAGAGCGAAGTGTAAACTTTTCATTTCTTTTACAATAGATCATTCGAATTAAAATTAAACGAATAATTGCTTCAACATAATGAAAAATTTTGTTTTAAGTGATTTCCAAAAGACAATCAACCTTTATAATTCAACCTTTTGTTATGGCGAACAAAGATGTATCGTAGTTAACAACACTTTCTGTAAGTTTCAACAATGAGATAAAATTGTGTTTTTTTTTTCATATATTCATTATACATATATTTTTCATCATATCGTCATATATTAACACATTGTACATTGAGAAATATGTCAGTCCGACTGTTCTAATATAAAACATGAAGAATTCGAAACATAAAATTCAGTTCACAAGTTTATCATCTGAAATGTTAATCCGTATAAAAGTTAGGAACCAAATCTGTCAAAGCAGAGGTCTCCAAACTACGGCCCGCGGGCCAAATCCGGCCCGCCAGAGCCATCAATCCGGCCCGCGACAGCCAATGATTTATTGTTTTACTATTGCTGTGATAAGTTGAAGAAGAAAACACAGAATTATAATTACTCGGTTTTATTTACCAGCAAGGTAAAACTTAACGACAGAAATGATGACGCCGAAAACTTAAGTATCTAAGCTTAAGCATATTAATAACTAACAAATAATTGAAATGAATCCCATTAATCACAGTAAAACAAAAACACTAATGAGATTTATGTAATTGTGATTTTCCACCGACAATAGTTTGTAGTTGTGGATCAATTTTACTTGTACCAATTATTAAAAGAGATTTAAGATGCTCATCGGTTAATTGAGATATGTAAACATTCCTTGTGTACTTCATCTTGGAAAACGTTTTCTCACACAAGTAAGTTGTACCAAAAACAGAAAACAACCCACGAGCAAATTTATGCAAATTATCAAATTGTACCAGCGGAAGGCTCTTATAAAATTCCAACAAAGATGAATTTTGATATTTGTTCTTAATCATATCATTGCACTGTAAATCAATAATTTCCATTTGGACTTCCGGAGCCAGGTTTTCAATGTCAGAATCAAAAGGATTTTGAAGAACGAAGACCTGCCTGAAGGATTTGGTTTTGGTGTATAAATCAGGGAGAAGCTGATTTTCTTCTTGCAATCTCAAATTCAGTTCGTTCATATGATTTGTCAAATCGACACAGAATGCTAACTTCCACATCCATTCACTATTTTCTAAATCGGCAAAAGGGCTCTGCTTCTCATTTAGAAAAATTTCGATCTTTGCTCGAAGTTCAAAAAAGCGCTTAAGGACTTTTCCACAACTAAGTCAGTGTACGGCAGTATAATATGGTAAGTCATTTTCTCCAATCTCTTCAATAAACTGGCGGAATTGTCGGTGATTCAGCCCAGTGGATCTGATGAAGTTAACAACTGATATGACTGGTTTTAGAACTTCAGACACATCCAAATATTTTCCGCACAAGGACTGTTGATGAATGATGCAATGTAAGACTAATGGTTTTGAACCACCATCATTTTCTACAGCCTTTGACACAAGTACAACCATTCCTTTATGTTTACCACACATATTTTTGCCTACATCAGTTGTAATAGATTTCAAATTTCTCCTTCGAAGGTTCTTTTTATTGATGGCGTTTTCAACTCCCTTAAAAATATCTCCCCCAGTTGTCGTGCCGTGAATACTATCAATATCAAGAAGTTCTTCATACACTTCATAGCTTTTATCTATTCCGCGAATAAAAATCAACACCTGAACAGTATCTGACACATCCGTTGACTCATCCAATGCTAGAGAAAACTACTCATGATGTCTATTTTTGTCAGACAGTTGAGATGATATGTTTTCTGCGATGTCTTGCACCCTCCGAGCCACGGTGTTTGGTGACAAACTGACACTTTTAAATAAATTTACCTTTTCGGGACATATTTCTTCGGCTACTGCAATCAAGCATTCTTTTATCATTTCCCCATCAGTGAATGGTTTCCTACGTTTTGCGATTTCAAGAGCCACACGTAAGCTGGCGCAAGTTGTTGTATTATCACAAAGTAATACGCTATTGCGCTACCAGCGCATCTATGAACTGTGCTTACTGAGAATAGCTTTAAGAAACTCGAAAGACCTTTAAAAAGTTAGCTGAAAGTTTAAGAGAAAATAAGCAGGCGTTTATTTGCATCCATAACGTTTATTCTTCAAAACACACATTATAAACATTGCCCGCTCAAAAACAGAATAGGTTACAGTTAACAACAGTCATTATGTACAGTTAACAAAATAAATATCAAATAAAAGACAGGTAGACACGACACAAGTTGCAGACTCTTGTTCAGTATTCGCTTTGGTAAACAAAGATTGCTGTGATTTGAGTCCGCTCTTCAAAGCTTCAAATTTTTCCGTCTGCAAACTTCCTGTATACTTGGAGTAATTTTGAAGATGTTTCGATTCATAGTGTCGTTTAATATTATATTCTTTGAGAACAGCTATGGTTTCATTATAAATTAAACATAGCGCCTTATTACTGGACTCAATCACAAAATACTGAAAGTTCCATTTATCTTTGAACGTTCTGCATTCATTGTCGATTTTTCGCTTCTTTTCCATACTAACAAATCATACATAAAAACTAAGTCAAATCAAAATACTTTTATGCACGGGTGTTACCTTATTTCACAATAGACAGTTTCGCTTCCTTTGCCTTTCCTACGCAGACGGACTCGCGGTTGCGCCCCTAGCCTTTTTATATGCAATTACTGCCATCTCGAAGTGATCGGAATACACATATCGGAAGAAGTGTCACAATACACAATAGTAATTGAAATGCAAAAAAAAGCGTAAGTTTGCTTCGGTCGCGCACTTTGCGACTATTCTAGTCTAGAAATATACTTAAGGGCAGAAAAATTAAAACTGTTTTGGACCTTGGAACATACTGAAAAAATCATTATGGCCCGAAGGCTTCAAACTTTGGAGACCCCTGTGTCAAAGGATAGATAGTCTATCAATCTGTACTTTCGTATGCATGTAAATTCAATGACTTAAAAAACGAAAATTGGTATATAATTTTGGGATTACAACAATAGTTCTGTGTTAGATTTTGGTTTCAATCGAACGAAAAAATGAGTTTAATGTATTCAATTTTTAGACATTTAATTGGATGTTATTGACAAATCGTCAAAAATATCGCCTTAGATGTTATTTCGTAGCTATTGTACATCACTCAGGGCTTTAACTTTTAAAATTCTTTGTGAGGGGAGGGGAATAAATTTTTATTAGAGTATCAGAGAAATTTTCTGGGAGAATACTCTCACTAATTTAATTTTGTGATTACCATTCTTATGTTATTTTTGGTCTTTTCTCCAAAATTTAGCAAATTCATCAAGCTGATCCAATATTATTAGGGTACTTTCGGTGACACTTGAAAGGATAAGATATTAGTCTGAATTCCTTGACGTTCAATAGTCTAGTTATAAAGTGTCTGTTTAGCAATAGGAACATTCGTTTTGAAAATATGGAGAAATCTGCTTATTTTCAGATTTTTTTTTTTACCGAATGTATTTTTTATTTCAAAAAAGTACGTAAAAAAATTGGCCTTTGGCAAAAATATCACAACTAGTTTCATTCAATTATCTTAATCTCGGAACAGATTTCTTTAAAAATAAGTTTGAATCATTTCCCTATACTCATTAAGTAGGAAATTATTTTATTACTTCATAGCTTGCATTTAAAACTATATTTATATTTTTAAATATCATTTTCACAAATTCTGAATTTGGATAAAATATTCTTGCGAAAAAATTTTTTTAATATAATCTAATCCATAATTTTGTTCAAACGTCAAACAATAATTTATCGATGTGTTCTATAGTTTCTACAAATTCAATAATCAATTCTACAATTCAAATTTTTCTGTTACTTATTAGTCGATCCCCAATGCTTAAAGATTTGACAGAAATATCCAATATTTCTAAATAAAATGATTTGGTTATAAATTTTTAATTATGTGCTATATATGTATAAGTCATTGCATAAATTTCTTTTTTTATTCAAAACAGAAAGTATTTATTCCCTTTTTCAGAGCCTTTTTGTCTTTTAATTCGTGTAATGTTCTATTATTGCATTTTTCAATTTATATACAAAAAATTCAAAATTCAAAATTCAAACTAGTTAAAATTTAAAAATATATCTATTTATAAATTTTTTTTATTCAAAAGCTTCATTCTGGGCGTAGTTATAGATGCCTATTTTATATCATATTATATTTTCAATTGATTAACTAATCATTTCTTTTAGGAGCCAAAAACTTAACTATGTTATTTTTCAAAATCACCTAGTTTATTCATTTTCTGCTTTAGTACAAAAATAAAAAAACTTTCAGTAAAAAATATCAAACTTTTAACACAACTGAAAGGTCCAACAAACCGTAATTGATGATCGATATAATATCGTTCAAATTAAAGGAGTGGGTATTTTCTTAATGATTCTTTTATTTTCGCAATTATAAGTGCTCATAAATGCACTTTCTTTGCATTTTCATTAGGATTTCAGTTTATAGTTATATAATCCAGTTAACTGTATCAGGTTTATTGGCAAATGAGAATGTAAAATTTTCTGTATATATAATAGTCATTGAATAAACTCGTCATACTGCAAAATGCTGTACTTTTTTCATGACGAGTATACTTGTCAAAAACAATTAACTGGTTAAAATAAGGCAAACAGCATTTTATTTTGATATTAAGATCATTACGATTATCTTAAAATATTTTACTAGCCTTTAAGTTTTTACATCCACTATCATCCATCTTATACAATAATATCTAGTGTAGTTGTGGCATATGTCTTTAAAAAAAGATTGTTTCATGTTCTAATTATCTAGTGACCCCTCTCCCCTCTTATTCCATACCAAACTTCTAGAGCAGAGATTTTCAACCTTTCTGGTTGTGCAAACCAACTGTTGTATAAAAAATATTTCGTAGTCCATTAAATATACAAATAAGAAAATAATGAAACATGTATGCAATATTTATAATACAAACGTCGTTAATTAATAAGTTGCAACAAAGGGGTTTGAAGTATATTCATAATAAAGTGAAGGTTATACATTTATTACTTAACCACTGCGATGTAATGGAAAAAATACGCGATCAGAGTTTTTAAAAAAGTTTTTTCAATGTGATTTGAATTAATCATCGTACGCCATGAGAAAATTAATATCTGAATTAAAATTTAACTATTTCAGCCTCATGTCACTTTCTACAATTTAATTCTACATTTATGTTACATATCTTTCAAAAAAATTGGAAAATAACCTTTATGTATATAAGTAATCACGAAACCAATCGAACGTTTCAGAGCAAGTTTAGTTAGTATTGCTAGATACTATTTTGCGAATATTTGTCCAGATCAGTTCCAGTAGTGCCGTTCTAATAAATAAGTTTTGAATCTGGTCACATGATAATTCAGTTAATGGGTCTTCTTCATTTGATAACTGTTTCCTTTGCTTTACATAACCTTCAAAAATGCTTCTTAATAATCAGTTATCTTCTGTTTTCGGAAAGCAGCACCAAAAATAAATTTGAAGAGGCCGTTCTGTGGTCCACTAATACACTAACCGCAGTCTTAAAGTTGATAACCCCTATTCTAGAAATTTCCCACTCATCATGATATTAAATAATGCTATATTATTTTGTCTTTCACATCACGTTCATAAGGACTTTATAAAATTGATTGCTGGCAGCGTATAATATCTGTTCATCGCCTTAAGGCTAATTTATAACCAACTTATTCTCCCACAACGGCCCCCTAATATTACAAGGACGTGTTGGAATGTCACCTTTAAAACAGTCCAAGACACTTTTTTGAGTTTTGGAATAACTATAATTAAAATCCTGGCATAGGAGAAAAAATCATAGAGTGCTTAAGATCCATATAATAGTTTCTCTTTGAAATAAGTGGTAATATTGCTTGATTTTTGATTTGTTTTCTATTATCTCTAAAGTAACATTGCGTATCAGTTACAGGTAATGTATGAAATGATGGATTGCATATTACGGTTGACATTTTTAGGTAACCCATATGTATAAAATAATTTGATATGCTAAATATTTTTCCCAAGTTATTCTACAGGAAATAAATAAAATGCAAGAAACTATGCTTGAAAAAATCTTTGTTCGGAAGGTGTTTATAAAAATAAAAGAATAAAAGAATAAATGAAAAGTAAAATATAGAGCATTTTCGTTTCAATAGAGACAGGAAGAAATACCTGCATTAATTTATCAGTTGCACCAAGCACATTTTTCATTCTGTTACAAGACACACAGTTTATTGTCAACGGTAACCCCAGAAAAAAATTTTGAATTCATCAAATTTTTTTCATTTGTTTCCTAGTTTCGAATTTTTTTTTTATATTTATTTTACTTAACTTTGGATGCCATGCCTCAATACATACGAACAGTGTTCCATTACACATATTTGAATACATTCCTTCAAGATTCAGAACTTGGTTGTGAATACATGCATGCATAAATGTTTGATTACAGGTTATACGTATGTATGAGCATCACTGATTGCTACAAAGTAAACTCAGCAATAAAGAGAAAATGATTACTCTTGATATTTTTAGTATTGTAAAATAAGACTACTCTTGATATTTTTAACATTGCTAAAATGGGATCACTCTTGATATTTTTAGCATCGTTAAAATGGGATTACTCTTGATATTTTTAGCATTGTTAAAATGTGATTACTCTTGATATTTTTAGCATCGTTACAAATGTGATTACTCTTGGTATTTTTAGTATTGTTAAAATGTGATTACTCTTGATATTTTTAGTATTGTTTTCACTAATGTTTTGGAATTTGGTACTAAACACACATTATATTATAACCCTTTTTTAAAAAGTTTAACCTGATTCGTTCGGATATTAATATTAGCTATATTTCATTATAAGATAATTAAAAATATAGTTTAATTTTAAAAATTAATCTTTAAAAAATTGTCATGCTAATTTTTACTGTATGTATAAAATAAAGTCATCCTATTTTAATGGATAATAGCATCTTAATATTATAATTACTTGGTTCCAAAAAGGGATTTTTAAAGTGATTAAAGTAATTAAGTTTCATATGGTGATATCGCCCTATTTTTAAGACCAATGGTAAAATTGTCACATGTCTCACATCAGTCCTGACACAAACGATTTTTAACTCTTTATATATAATTTAACTCTCCTTATTTCAGAGTCTTGAGTTGAAATTTTTATAAATATTGTTAGCTATAAAATATCGTGATTTGTCTAACATTCCAAATAAAAATTTCTGTAATCAGTAATTTGAAAGAACAACTGAAAAACTATTTTATACTTTTCTTAAAGCATGTACCATAAATATTTTTATCATCTAAATTTAATATTTCTATTTCTTTTCTTGAGTTTTAGTTGGAATACTTTTTATTGGATTACCCGTCAGATAGTCCAGTAAATTTTTTTTCATTATATTTTGAGCACACATATTTGGTTGAAATAACTTTTCTGTCATACTTAACATAACAGTTTTTGATACCAGGGCAAAAATATTGAGAATGTTAAGTAAAATATATAAAAAATTTAAATCATCTGGATAAAAAAATTTAAATTATTTCTTTTCTGTTTATATTTAAAGTAAGTGTTTTATGAACATTCTTATTACATTGTTGAATTTATGTCAATTGATATAAATTGTTAATATAATCTGCCACTGATTTAAAATTTGACGATGATTGGGAAAATGCATGCAAAATCAAGCTATACAATTTTTGAGATGGTATCTATCTGACTATCTACCAAGGGGTCAATTCTGGGAAAATGCTGACTTACAGTCGTAATTTGATTTAGTTGCCTTTTTTAGTGTTATAAAAGTGGCAAATTATAATTAAGAGTTAAGAGATTACAAGCAGCGTAGTAAACATTTTTTCTGAACGACTGAAATCTATTCAGCACGCAAGATAATACAGAAAAAGGAATATTATCATATGGCGTTTTTTTTTTTCGCTCAAAAAATGATGAATTTTAAGATACCAAGTAAAACATTGAAATAGTATTAAGATTTTAAAAAGTAATGTAATGTGGCAGATATACAAAGGTTCTTAATTATATAGAATTTTTCAATGAGTAAATAAAACTAAATGGACTTCTTTAAAATGCCAAAAGAAGAAAAAATTAACATGAGGATTTTTATCTTGTAAAATAGATAACTGAACTGAAGCTGTTTAAGAAAGTACAAATTGTATGCAGTTAGTTAATTTTAAATTTGTTGAATGCTAGATTCTCAAAGAATACCTCTTAATAGAAGATTGTAAATATAATTTCGATAAATTCGATAATTACTATCGGCAGGATCATATTGAGGGAAATGGGACTTTCTCAAAATCGAAAAGTCGTCAATGTTAATAAAGGTGTGTTTTTAATTTGGTGCAAAATTTAGTATATATAAAAAATAATGAGCTATTTTTTCATAAAATAGCAATAAAATATTTGTTTTCTAATAACACATATAACATTAAGATGCATTAGGATGCGATAATCTTCAAATTCATAATTACAAAACAACGCTAAAAAAACTAAAAATAAAATCATTTTAAAATTAGCATAGTATGTGAATATAAAAGTAATAGCTTTTATTTTACTATACTTGCAATAAAAAGAATTTTAAATTAAATAGAAGGTCACCTGAATAATTTAAAACAATATTTATCATAATAAATAAAAATTAATCTACTACAAAAAATGTTTAATAGCTGTACAATGTTTGTGAATATTATAATATAGATTTTATACAAATGCAATGAAAAAATATTATCTATTATTAAGAAACATTTTTGGGGGGAAGAAAAAGTATAGTATATCTATAACTTTCTATAATAGTTTTCCGTTAAATTTTAAAACTTCGGGCTTTTTCAACCTATATATATTTTACTATTCTAAAGTTACTTAAATATCTTCTATTTTATATGAATAAAACTGAAAAAACAATATTTTTAATGATAATCAGAAGTTTGATTCGATCAATTTCAATCCTTTTTCCATGTATGTTTCTTTCGTAAAAAAAAAGAAAGAAATTAAGTAACTCTACGAAAAAATATTGTATAAGAAGTTTAAATGACTTTTCTTTGCACTTAAGGCTCTAACGTATATCAATCTCATCAAATATATGAATTATGTTTTATAGTTTAACAAAGCAAAAATCTACTTCACGCTATATATACTATGATCAACTTTTTAAACTTCTATCAGAATGCTGCAAATTTATCATTATATCCCCTTTACAGTTACATTTTGTCTTAAATATAATTCAATTTTTCTCAAACTTTTAGGATAAATAGCTCGATATAAGAAAAACATTGATTTAAATATTGAATTTTTTAATAAATGTCACAGGTTATATTTTAATAAAATGGATATTTGATTTTCTATATCTATGTAATCTTGCATTATTTTTTATAGTTTCAATTGCTAGGATTTCTATATTTCAGATATAAGAAAAAATATATATATGAATTGAACTACAAAAGTGCAAACGATTCTAATAGATGTGTTACTATGACAAATTTGTAGATGTTTTCTAATTTAAAATATTATTTATTTCAATTACTTTAAAACAGTTAATTATTTACTTCTAAAAATAAACTGAAATTAACAATGAAAATGCTGTTTTATGCTTTTTAAAATTAGTTTGATATTTTTTTAATAAAATTGGCTCATTATTAATTTTTAAAACTAAACTTGAAGGGCTAGTGAAAATATAGTTTCATAACTCAAAATACTATCATTTGATTTTTTTAAATTGGTTGAATAGAAATTTTTTAATCAAGTTTGAATTTATAACTTAAAATATTATTTAATTCTGTAAAACTAGTTCAGTGTTTATTTTTTTAAATAATATCTGTAATTCAATTTGAATATATATATATATAAATATATATATCATTCCCTGTAAGAATTTATTTGTTATAAACACTAAGTTATAACTTAACATTTTCTTAAAATCTATTTTGAATTGTTTTATATAAAAGGGGACATAATTGCTAATTTTATTTGAATCAATATTCTTGTCCCTATAAACTATATAATTCGTATTAGGGATAGTTTTAGTAAATTATTTTTGATTTCCGATAATGTTTTTCACATAGCAGTATTTGATATCGTTATATAGCAAGTAGTGCTATTATAAGACGACAGTCACTTAAATACATTATAAAATAGTATACTTATAATAAAAATATGATAGTAAAAAAATTGTTCTTCGAATTCATTTTTCACATAGCAGTATTTGATATCGTTATACTGCAAGTAGTGTTATTATAAGAAGACAATCACTTTAAAAAAGATACATAATAAAATTGTATACTAATATTGAAAATATGATGGTAAAAAAAAAATTGTTCTTCGAATTCATTTTTCACATAGCAGTATTTGATATCGTTATACTGCAAGTAGTGTTATTATAAGAAGACAATCACTTAAAAAAAATATACATAATAAAATTGTATACTAATATTAAAAATATGATAGTAAAAAAAAATCCTTCAAATTCATATTAAAATAACAGAAATGTACACTTACCAATAATATAATCATACTCATGCTCAACTATATTAGTAGTTGGAGGTAAAAAACTATTATCCGAGTAGAGGTATAAGAGTGTCAGAAGAGACAACAGAGAAGGTAGGATGGATATGAGAATGCCCATGTTTCGCCATGCACTTTACTTTCCATAATCCATGAGTTTTCAAATAAAAACCACCTGTCTCCCGATGAGATGGGAGGCGAGAGAATCTTCTTCGTTGGAAAGGGAGAAAGCCGAACAATTATCGTTCTAGCAGGAATCGGAGTGTGTTAAATGTATTGAGGTTCAAAAAAATCGCCAAAAAATCGGTCGTGCATTTCGTCGCCAAGAGTATTGCGCGATTCTATGCGAGACTCGTGCTTTTTGAAGCATCATAAATATTTATGAAAATTCGCACTTCTTGTCGAAGAATTCAAATGAATTTAAAGGTCGTAGGATTTTGCAAATATGTAAAGCTTAAATTCCGTCTGATTTTAATATTTTTGAATGTCAGGACAATTGTATTTTTTGATAAATAGTTTCCAAAAGAATTAAAAAAGGAAATCTATTTGCTAACTAGAATATCAGAACATTTTTGATATTCTTGCAAATGAATTTTAGCATTCCAAACATAGATAGACAAGATTAGAATTGTAAAAATGTCCGTACAATCAATAAGAAGAAAAAATTAAATTTTATTAGTCTTGGAAAAAAATAATAATAAATTATTTAGAATTTTTCTATTTATATATTTTTTCTATGAAAATATCTTTAAATGGTCTTTTTCCCCTTTCCTGACATTCATCGTTTAAAATTAATTTTTTTTAATGAAATCTGGTTAATTGATTATTTAAAAAATATATTTAATCTTTATTTTTTTCATCCATCTAAAAATTAGCAAAAGAAATTATGTGCAAAATTATTAAAATATAAATACAATCCAACTTTTCTCTTATGCAGATTTTTAATTCCTTTCATGAATATTTTTAGAAGAAATTTTTATTAGAGTTCAGATGAGTAGTAGATTTTATTTAGATTAGTTATTTATTTTTCTTACAAAATTATGATTTAATTTCTGTAATGAGCATAAAAATGTAAAAACAAAAATAAGTTTATAGCTTTGTGCAGGTTAAGAATTATTTTTGAAAAAAGCAAAACTGTTACCGTTAACATGAAAACAGGTAAAATAAAATGAATGTGAAATTTCTTATTAAATTGGAACGACATATTAAAAAGAAAACATTCAGTGAAATTCAATAAGAAATCAAGGTAATTAGCAGCAAGAAATATACAAAATAATCAATAACTAATAAAAAGCAATTAAAATTAACATCAAGAAATATAAATTTATAAAATATATTCAAACAATTTTCTTAAATCCCTAGTATATTACCTTTCAGGATTAATCATTGTCATTTTAGAAGAATTACTAGTTGTATCAATCTTAAAAAGTAATAGAACAAACTGAAATATAAAGTAAAATAAATGCATAGGCTGCAATTTTTATAATCGATTGGACAATTTTTTAAAGCAATAAAAACTTAACCTGATATCTAATAAAATGCAAAAATGAATTATCGAATCATTTAATCTTTTCAGGACATAAATAAAATTAATCTTAAATAATAAGAACTATATGAAAATCTATAGTTTTAATTCTAATTTTACAGAATTCAAGAAAACAAGCGATGTTAAAAAAATTTTAACCATCCTCAGCTTAAGGATTGAAGAGGATGCCTTTTGAAAATCCACGAATCTTAGCTGAAGAGCCTTTAAAGTCTGATTGCAGAAGCAGCTTAGAATAATGTTTAAAAACTGCTGAAGTTTTCAATAATTTTGAGATTGCAATAAAGATTTCAGTAAAGATTCCACAAATTAGGATAAATTAGAAGGATAGAAATTCCTTGTGTATACGAAATAATAGTGCCTCATCAACAAGCAACTAATTTGTTGAACTAAAAGGAATCAAAATGCGATAAAGATACTAAAAACTGTATATCCCATAGGGGATTTGTTTTTCTTCCGCTATGTTTTATTTTTATCAGGACTTTTAACCAAAATTTTGATAGGTATTATAAACAGTTACTCCAAGCCGAATCTGACATCAAAGGAAAGATACTAATGCAGTCAAGATTTGTAAACTACACATGATAAGAAACATACCTAAATGAGCTTTCAATAGTTATATTTATTGCAATTATAAAAATAAATAACAAAACTGATAAATTTATTTTTACCAGAAAAACAGTTTTGTTTTCATAGTAAAAAACAAAACAAAGCAAAAATAATGCACAAATCAAATTCGGACAGATAAGATTTTTAAAATTTCAAATGAATTATTATTTTGAATATAAGTGCTTTTTTTTATAATCATTTCAAGACGTTTACGTATAGATTACACAAATTTTTCCCATAAATTAAGCTCATTGTTTTCTCATTCCTGCAATTCATCTTTACAGGAAATGAGTGTTCCTGGACTTTTTCCTTAAGATATCCCAATAAATTTTCGATAGAATTTATATTAGGCTTTCAGGTGGAGTGTCCATGAGTTGAGGACAATTATATAGAAGCCACGAACGCACTTGAAAAGTTTTATGTTTTCATATCATCATCCTAATAAAATCGCCGTCAGCACACAGTGTTGTAAATTTTTCTTCAAAATGTCAAGTGATACATTCTGATCTATTCCCCTTTCAATTAAATGCTGGATTCCTGGCCAATAGCTGAAAACGAGTCTCTGACCATTACTGATCCACTACTATGCTTCATAGTTACCTTTATTTATTTATTTCATTTTTTTGCGCGCACGAAATACTTTTTTTTTATTTTCTCCAGATGTGGTGGCTATGCCGTTGAGTCCGAAAATGTCGAATTTGATCTCGCCAGTACATAAGTCCTTTTCCACAAAGAAAAATCCTTGTTTTCACGTTCCTTGTAAATTTATGGACCATGGTGGCTTGGTGATACGGTCCCAACTTCGAAATCAGAGGGTTCTAGGTTTGAGGCCCAATCTCACTAAAGAACCGCCGTGTAAGCGGGTCTGGTGCACGTTACATCCGTCAGTTCCAAACGTCCTTCCAATGGTGTGGTGTGAAATTTTTAAGAGGGGGGTGCCAGCTTAAGTATCGGCTTCGTCATCAGACAGCGGTTCAAAATTACGAGGCCCCTCCCGAAATACCCCTAGTGTTGCTTCGAAATGGGACGCTAATATAACGACTGAACTAAACTAAACTCCTTGTAAACTTAAGTCTTAGTACGATTTTGCTTACTTATGAAGCCTTTTTTCGAGCTTCTTTCATCGAGATCTGCTTTATGGAACGCATTGTTTTTATTGTTTAGGGCTAAATTTTTTTCCGCAATTCCTTTTCAGTAACAACAGATAAATTTGATGTACTAAGGAGAACGGATTTGCTTTTATATTTCTCTGATTAAATATTGATCATTTGCTTCTTTGAAAACCTTATTTTTGGTTGTCATAAATTTCTTTTCCCCTTGATTATTGGTTTTGAAGTATATTATGACTTCATTAACAGTTGAATGACTTCGGTGGACTGTCTCTGATATTTCTGACACATAATTTCCGCCTTCAACATGCATAATAACCGGTTTTCTTAACTTAATGCTCGTTTGATTAATTTGCCTTGATATTTTAATCAAATTAATATTTAATTCCCTAGTAAATGAAAATAACCCAATTTTAAGATTCTTCTAAACAATTATACAGTTAATCATAAAGGTGGAAATAATTTTTACCCGCAGTCACAATTATTTTGTGCTTAGTTGGGATATGTCGGAGTTTGGCTTACGAGCTACTTTTTCACAAATTTTACTTTTATGTCAAAATTTTTAACTATAACTAATGAATTAGTACTATTTGGTTTTGTTTTTAGCTGGTCAATAAATTCACTGTTAAAAAAAAAAAATTTCGGTCTTTGTCTCTAATTTATTTTAGGTAAAATATTTCGGCCGAGCAAAAAAAATTTTCCCAATGGTGTCCGAGTTTGGCTTGTAGTGACTGTACAGTTATTTCAAAGCAATCTTGAAATTCAAATATCTAGTTTTTTTATAAAGTAATTCCTTCTATTCTACAAAAGTGTTAGCATTACCATATATAGGTCCAATCACAAATGAGTAATGATGACTGATGAGGATAAATGAGGAATGCAGTGGTAGAACACTTCCTCTTGAAGTCTTGTCAAATAGTGAAAAAATATCGAATCTGCATTTTAAACCTCACCTCTTTGTCCAATTGGGTTAAATACTTGCTAAAATTTCAGTTTTGACATCGTCATTATATGCTAAATTTTATTTATCAAGTCTATCTGAAAGTCTATTGGTCTAGGTCCAATTTTTAGCGTACTCCCTAATAAAAATGTCTCACTCATATAGAATCATGGACTTTCAGCAAAACTATAAGAATCTAGTACTAGGATTCCAATTTTCACAATTTCCGTTATAAACTTTGTGCATGGAGTGAAATTTAAAATTTGGCACTAAATTACAGTAGGAGAAAAAAAAGATCACATACGAAATACTACTTTTATTGTGCCTTTCAGATCTGGAATATTCAGACCAAAAGCCGTGCAACTCCTTGACGAATTTGGTTCAAAATTTGTCATGAACCTATACTTAAGGTGCTGAAAATGCGCATCAAATGCAGGTTAGTAAAATAGCTGCTCATATCAAATTTTATGGGTATTGCAGCTACGTTTCTTAAATGAAACTTAGGGCAAGACATCTTCAAAATAAATGCTATATATTTGGGCCGCGGTAGCCTGGGTGGCAGAGCGTCAGTCTCGTAACCGAAAGGTAGTGAGTTCTGTCCTCGTCTCGGCCAAAGACCGCCGTGTTGGCTGATGGCAGTTGGGGCACGTTCAATAGGTCGTGACTGCAAAGTCCTCCAAGTTCCCATAACAAAACGATACCTCTGGGGGTACTGAATCGGGGATGAGTTGGTCTCTGATTTGGATCTAAATTCTGATTTGTGGATGGATGAATGAGTGTATGAATGATTTCTATCACCTCCTAAAAAGATTTGTGTCGCGTGTGTTCGAGAAAAGTCGTACTTTCACCTTAACGGTGCTCGTTAAGAACGAAAGGCGCACTCTTCTGTCTTCATTCGAAAGAGCAGCGCAACTCCGGCTTGGTATGGCCAAGTGGCATTAGTAAGAAAGAAAAAGGAAGAAAGTTTTGTAGTTATAGTATTCACTTGGACTTGAACAGACCGGAAGACAAACCTACAGTTGAATTTCCCTCAACATTTGACAGAAATCTACAAATTTGGTACTAAGATCACAAATCGATCTGGCTTAAAATGTTTTTGAACTATAATGTGCACTTGCAAACAAGGACAATTTCAAACATACATTTAACAATGTCGGAGATATCTGAAGCTCAGAAATTCGTAAAAATCTGAATTCAAATTTGTTTGTCAATTGCAATACTTTTTGTATATTTCGTACAGAGGAGATAAAAATAATATAGAACTAAGTTTTATGCTGTACTGAAACCTTTTCCTCACTGATTCAAATTTCATATCTCCTTTTTTAGTAATTCTTATTTAACTTGCTTCATTATCGAAAAAAGGAATTTTGTAATCTATTTTACACTGATATTCTTATGTAATATGGATCTGTAACTTTCTATAAACAAGTTTTCTCAATTGCAATAAAGAAGTTTAATATTTTCAGACATTATTTGTCAATTAATCGAATTAATTTAATAAAAATTAAATTAAGTAAAAGATGCTTCTTTCAAAACTAAGCTATATTGGTGTTGCTAACTTCTAAGCTATATTGGTGCAGCCAACTTCTAAGCTATATTGGTGTAGCCAACTTCTAAGCTATATTGGTGTAGCCAACTTCTAAGCTGTATTGGTGCAGCCAACTTTTAAACTATATTGGTGCAGCCAACTTTTAAACTATATTGGTGCAGCCAACTTTTAAACTATATTGGTGCAGCCAACTTTTAAACTATATTGGTGCAGCCAACTTTTAAACTATATTGGTGCAGCCAATATAGTTTAAGCTAAAACAAAATCCAAAGAGAAAGCAGGGACTAAATTTATATTTCCCTCAGATGTTATATAAATTTCAAGAGTTCTCTTTCTTCTTTTAAAATTTCACATATTTTTATTGATTTTAACTTATTTTTTCCAAAGAGGTAGTAAATATTAAAAATATAATGAAATAAAATATTTAACTGTGGGATATTTTCATCAAAGCTATATTTCGTTCACTGAAAAAAATAATTAAGTAATTTCCTAAACAAGATAATAAGATGACAAAAAATAATTTCTGAATCGCTTTTAACGCTCACTAAATATTGAAAGTTTAATATTAACAAATGAGATCATTTTAATTTATAAAAGACTTTGTAAACGTTAACAAAATTATGGCATAATTCTAAATTTTTAATTGAAATTTAAATGATATTTGATTTTAATTTGGTTATGTTCGTGTATGCGTGATCTTACATGTCAAATGCAATCATAAAATTGGATAAACAATATCACATACAAAAAAATCTCAAAATCCTGGGTTCCACCAAAGTTGCTAATTGCCTTTTTTGCCAATTCGAAAACTGGACTTCAGCAAAAGCCTTATATTAGACTAAAAAACCTTTTAAATTCGAGTTATACTCTTAAATGACACTCGGGTTCTGAATTCCAGACAAAAGATGCTGAACTGTACATTTCAGTCATAAACTACTGGTCATATGACTCTTTGGAAATAGTAAATGTTCGTGTTGACAAGATTTTACGAGACTTTCACAATGAACGTTGAATTATGTATGTTAAAGAAAGAATGAAGAATAAACACCGGAGACAAAAGTTCAACAAGTCCTCCGACAAAACAGGAAAAATTGTTTATAAAAATTGAAATTACCATAAATTTTCCACGAAATTCCGGCATAAATACTTGCACATAATACTTTCTTGAACATTCATTTTACAGATCATATTACAGTCTAAACCCACAGATAGAAATTATGCACATATAAATAAATGAATTTAATTCTATGTGTTTCTGTATAAATATATTTAATTCTAAATTTCAAATAGTAGATTATGATTTTGTGAATATAATTTTAATGTGATGATAATCACGTTTAAGGAAATTCGACCTTAACGAGAATGGGATTATTTTACCATAAGCTTTGTCTTATTTTGAAATGGTTAAATTATTTCTACCATTACTAGATTTTGATTTGGTATAGTAACATAAATAGAGATATCTGACTGTAGAGTTTTTATTTTTTTCAATTGTATGAGTGTTTTAAGGTTTTAAAAAAATCCATATTTTTAATGTTACAGAATTTTAATGTATTAACCGCCACATGAAACAAGTGTTTACTTCACGTAATATTTTCGTTCAGGCTATATGAATCCAGCATTTTTAAATGAAATTCCTTTCTATTTTTATTTGGAGCTTAGGGATAATTCATATTGACCGTATAAATGGATAAAAACTGATAAATCATTGACATGTAATTAAAATAACATGAACTTAAGGCTAATAAACTAATTGGCCTTATGCTCATTTTTTGAGTTAGTGGTTTACCACTACCTGCTGAAATATTTGATAACAAATCAACCTATTCGTTTTCATATACGTCCATGAAATCCTATAATTCATCCTTCTTTTTTATCAAATAGTATATAAAATTATTAATTACTAGAAACTTTTCCTTTTTCTAACTAAACAATTTCTTTAAAAATATGCAGGGAGTTTCTAAATTGGTAACTTAACTTTTCAGATCTATTAAAAGAAAAGAAAAGAAAATACAGCATTGTTGTTAATAAAAATCAAAAATAACAGTTGAAAGTTTAAATTTAACTCAGTTATACGCTTTTAATGTGTGTAGCGCTTCAAAAATGTAAAGGATGGTGAAGCGGTACGATAATTCCATCATAATTTCTTCTCCATGTCAAGTGTGAAGCTTTGAAAGGATATGTATGAATATTTACTTTTTTGTATCTATATGTATAAATTTGATTTCTTTTTCTCAGGATACATCAAACAGAAAGTATTTACTTCTTCATTACCAAATGACGTTGATGAACGTACGATAAGCATATCTATTAGATTTCAAAGCGTCACATCAAAGAGGCTAAAAAACTGTAAAATGCACCCTCGTATTGCCATGATACCGTTAATATTATTAAAGGGGTTTACAATGAAAGCTTATAACTGCGTGGAATGTAATCTTTCAACTGTTATTTCAAATTTTCAGCGAACAACAAAATTGTACTTCGTTTTGTTTTCTTGTAATAACCTTGCAGAGTTGAGATAATCATTTATAAGCACCAGGTATATGTTAATGTTTGAAACGAGCAATTTTATATCTTATTACTTTGCTCTGCACTGACTAACAGACAGCAATTCAAAAAGGAAAAGAAAAGACATATTCTTTTTTGGAATCCGTAAGATTCATTCAACCTGCTTTGCTATTTTGATCTAGGTACCCACGTAAAACCAAGTTTCCAGTACAAAAATATTATTTTTCTCGACTTTGCTAAAAAATGGTTTTCAATAACTATTATCCCAACAGTTTTATCCTTTTGCGTGCATAATTGGCAGTTGTCTTCCTATCAAATCTATATTGTAGCGATTAAGGTGTTAATGAAGATATGATATGAACCTAGTCAGCTTTTACAAGAAAATTATTTTTCATGAACAAGAGAACTTAACCTATTTTAGAAATCGGAAGAACATGCTGTAGATTTATATCCTTGCTGACACTTATTTTTATTAATTAAAGTGTCAAGGAAAAAAACAGTGGATCCTAACTCCACCTCTAACTTTTCCAAGGTCATAGATACAAAATACCACATTGGCTTGAGGTTCCTGGTGGTAAAATATCCCACTTCCGATGAATATTCAAATCAACTTTTTATGTAAATAAAAGGAAGCAAATAAAGTATCTAGAGCTCACGTACTCGCAGTCAGAAGCATCATTAACATTCAAATTGCTTCTTTTTTTCTTTTTATCAAACTGTGATTGCGAAAAGAGATACCGGCAAAGTTCAAACTTGGTGTCAACGAATGACTAACTGAAATTCCTTAATATTAAACATGATTTTTATTTTCCATGCAAGCTCAAATAACATTATCTTTCCTTTAAATATATTTTTTAACTAATTTTTTTTAAATTGCGGTTGTTTGGTGAAATGTGTGGTTTTTACTCTTGGATAAAGCATTCATATTATTTGAGACACATTTGTATACCTAAGATATTGTATTAAACAAGCATACAGCATTTTCTGTTATATGATGGGGCATTTAATGTTAATAATATTTTATTTCCAAAACTTAGATTAATCTTACTATTTACTTCTTTTCTAGCAAGTAAACATTAAACAATAATATTAACTACCAGTATTATTGCCAAAAACTACAACAGATAATTGTCTTACGTCTGATGAAAGTTGATTTTCAGTTTATTCTACTTATAACATTTAATTTCATCTAAAATCAAATTATTCAATTATCATTATTAATAATTTAAGACGAAAGTAAGTACTGCCCCAATGACTACAGCTGCTTGTTCTGTTTTACTGGTTTATGAGTTTCACTTTTGCTCCCACATTTCACTATCCAGACATTCTGATATACTTATCTATGAACTTTCTGTTAAATTGACCTCTTCGCCACTTTAATATGTGATGTAACAAAATAATTCGACTCCTAATACCAGGGACGAATTTACAAATGAGGGACTCTAAGTGATCGTGCTCATCAGATGAAATTATCATTTAATTTACCGATTTCCCTGCTTCACAATAAATATTAAATTGTAATTTGTATTTAATTATAATTCTAGATGTATTAAGTACATAAACCAATTAAAGATTTTTTAAATGCAGGTTAATCAATATTACTATTATTTTTTTATGTTTTCTCAGTTAAAATATTTTGTTGATTTAAAAAAATGAACTATAAATTTTTATAGAATATTATATCCTTTTTTCTGCTGCTTAGAAGTGTGTAATATATATTGGTAGAAAAAAAAATTCTTTTAAAAAATATATACATACTGGTAGAAAGATAAATACATACTGGTAGATAAATAAAATACATACTGACATACTGATAGAAAGCACATAAATACTTTTGTCTAGAAGCACAAGTTGCCTAAGTACCAGATCTATTTCGACTTATCATTCTACCATAAAGTGATATGCTAGTCACATATATGGTGTCATTAATTTCTTTTCATTGGTATGCTCACATTGGTACTAAGAAGTTAAAAAAATTCATTTTCTGTCAGTTTCTCTGTTAATTTTTGTCTGGATCAGTCACACACTAGCATCTAAAACGGCGAATTTTTACTATCTGTCAAATAATTTCTTCATCAGTTTCGTTGGTACATTAGTTTCTTCACGGATAGCACATATTAGGGTCCAAAATTAAAGAATTTCCAATTTAGCTGTAGAATTGCCTGAGAATATGAGTAGTTAAATTACTTGAGAACAATTATGAATGAGCACAATTTAATCACTCCTTACATAAGTTGATAATTCATGATATTAATTATACAGCAGTTATAATCGTAAGAATAATGATATTTAAAATTCAAAGTCTGCAACATAGAAAAAAAATCGTCAAAAGTGTTCTCCCTAAGATTGTATCCTGTTCCTATAAAATATGGAGCATTTTAAGTTTCATGATACGGTTTTAAAAACTGAGTATGAATTTTAGTTTGTCTTTATTAGTACAAAATGACGAACAACATTGTTGAGATATCATCTCAATATTGGCCGGTATTCAAAACTTCAAACAGCATTGTAACAATAGCTTTTTCCAATAGGATTTTATCTCAAATTGGCTCGAAAAAGTGCTTAATTTGACTATGTTGATCAGATAAGAAGTCAGATTTCATTTTCGAAATCCAGTATAACGGCCTTTATCATTTTCGAATAATTACGTTCCCATACTCAGGAAACTATATGTTTAAAGTATTTTTATTATCTATCATACAAATATATCTTACTCTGAAAGATCGATATTTAAGTCAATACTTTCTTATAAATGTCAAAATTCTCAAAGTCGATATGGGTTGGAAGTAGTTGCTAAATATCATTATTTCTCCCTTACGCACTATTCAACTCACTAATTGTAAATGCTGAATAACAATACCTTTATTGGGTTAAGAAGAAACTACAGCTTTCAAAGTCATTCTTTATTATAAGACTTTAATATAAATCAGAATAAAAAAAATTCTGAAGCAATAGCACATTTAAATACACTAATGAATTTAAGGCAAGCTTAACATTCAAAATGAGGAAAGAAAATAATACCAATAAAGAATGTACTCTAAAACTGTGATTAATGTTAGATATCTAACTGATTGCAACAATATAAACTGTAAAATTTATCTCTTTGGCTATAACTTCTTGGCTCCTTCGTTTACCTTGTGTCAGTATATATTTATTTATACTTATCGACGCTCTTCGCAGAATATTGACATCGTTTAATTTTGATTCTTCTCAAAGACATAGAGGAAATGTTGCGATTTTCTGTACAAAAAAAATGCATAATCCTTTGACCTATTGATATGTCTCGAGAATTTTTTCGTTAGATAATTACTCTCGCATTTTAAAAATGACTTTCTTAAATGACAGTATTCGAAAAACAGGGATTTTAAATAAGCCTGTCTCACTTTTAACTTTAAAATTTAGTTTGAAACAAAGCTTCTAGATTTTCAGTCTTTAAAATTTATACAGAATATCCGAAAACTTAGAAATATTAAAATTCCATGTAAAAAAACTAAATATCGATATTTGATTTTTTTTAAAGTAATAGTGATATTTTATAGATATTTATCTATACTTATAATAAAGCTCAATGTGTGTGTGTGTGTGTGTGTTGGCGCTCTACAGGCCAGACCGTTGAACCTACAGCTACCAAATTTGGTACACGTATGCCCTGAAGGTCGGGAATTAGCACCTAGGAGCCGTTTTTTCGAATTTTTAAATAGAATTTGAAGTAATTAAAATTTAAGCGAAATTTCGACGTTTTTCCGCTATAACTTCCGAAAATATTATCGGACAAACATGATTTTAACATCAATTTAAAGATAAAAAAATTAGCTTTCTAATAGTATCAGTATTTTAACATTTAACTTAAGCTTCTATTTGTAATGAATTTTTAAAGAAGCATTTCAACTATATTTTTCAACAATATATCTGCCGGAGCACGTTACGAGTGGAAGGGGAAAAGTTATCTTTTATCAACAGGTTGCCATCAGATATATAAAAACTCAAATTAAAAAAATAAATAATTATTGCAAATTAAACATTTAAAAATGCAATTTTCAGCACGTGTCTGCATAAAATGAAACATATATGAAATATGTTTAAAAAATAAAAGAAAATGCAAAGAATTTTTTGTGACTTTTACAATATTATTAATTAAATAAATAAATCAGCTTTGTTTAATAATAGAAATACATCTATAAAAAAATCTAAATGAAGTAAATACCTGCATAGTATGTAGCACGAGTCTATAAATGCTTTAAAAAATGAAGAATATTTAGCTTTTAATTAAAAAGAGATGAACTTGTGATATCAGTGTTTTAATTTATAACTCAAGCATCTATTTTTAACGAATATTTAAAGAAATATTTTAACCATGTTTTTTTTAGCACGTGACTGGATAAAATAAAACAATTGCCGGAAGTTCAAATGAAAAAACAACAACTATCATCGTAAATCAAATCTTAAGAAATACAACTTTCAGCACGTGACTGGATAAAATAACATAAATATAAAATGTGATATCTTCTAAAAAAATAAATGCAAGGCAATGGATTGTATGATCGTTTGCAATAGATATATCATTAATTCCATAAATTATTTTTATTTACAGTAAATCTGGTTGAATTTAGATAGGATATGCATTGAAATCCCGACTTAATGGCATATTTCTATAATCGTTTGTAATATCTGTATCATTAATTCAATAATTTTTCCTCTTTTTCGCTTTCTTTAAAAAACATATTTAACATTTTGGCAACATCACCGAAAAAAACATTTTTAATATTTTGGAAGCATAATCGATAAATTGTTAGAGCATTAAACTCAAAAAGTTTTTTCGAATAAAGTTACCGACTCTTTAACTACTAATAACTGAATCTTTTAACTTTAACTATTTCTTAAATTTTGGCTAATGAATGTGTGATTTAATTGAAAATTTTAGAACACATTACTCATGGCGAACCAGCTGATCGCCAAATGCGGCTATTTTCTATATAACTCCTAAAGTGTTGATTCACAACATAGTAATTTTTCAGAATCTATATAATTTCTGGCTGGCGCTTGGAGAGTCTGATACTATTTTCTCTTTGCATGAAGAAAGTAAAAAGCAATGAATTAAAGCAAAAGGGAAATACTAATAAATCAAGACCTTTTAAACTTTCGTTGCATTGAATAAATAAAAGATTTGTGGAAAAGAATTTAGGAATCAAGAAGGGGCTGAAGGATAGCAGATTACTATGAAATGATTTAACATTAATACCAGAAATGATAGAGAAGATACTTTGTCAACAATGATTTAAGTACAGTACTGATGGTACCAGGTCATCTCAAAACCCTGAAGGATATGATGTTAAAGATTGACAGTTTCATTGCAACTGTTTGAGAGTGTGCAGAAGGGGAGAAAGGCAGCTATTTACTACCCCGAAAGGAATGTTAGTTTGACTGTTCGGTCATTGTAAGGTTGGACAACTCTTATTCAGCAATCGACCACAACAAATCCTGTCGATACTGCTACGTTCAGTGGTGGTGGGGTGGTCGGCTGTATGTAAGAAGAAGATGAAGAAGATACTTTCACCTTAGAATATTTCAAAATATTAATAAAAGTATTTATTAAATAGAATTTTGCTCTGTATAAAGAAAACATATAAAAAAAATATTGTAATCGTCAACAATTACTTCTATGAAATTTTAATGAACCTGTAAGTTGCAGATTTATGTGAAAAGGAAAAAAAACACCTGGGAATTATATCTGGTCCTCTAACAGGGAGAGGGGGGGAACGTAAAATTACACAAATAAGAATTAGATTTTGGTTGACTGATTCGTTAATGTAACATACATTTTTGAACGCAATGTATCAAATTCATAGTTTTTTGTACATGATTTTTACAATAAAATTGATGTTTAATACCTAGTTTTGGATTAAACCCATCAATGAATTTATAATAAGCTTATTTATCTATCTGTTTATAAGTGAACACGAAAACACAGGAAGTTGAATTGGCAAAGTATTCGCTTCCTCACCGAGGCGCTGTGAGAAACTAAATTATTTTTATAATTTTATTTCTAATTTTCATTCGATTTCATAAAAGAAATTATTTTGCAGAAGCTTGTTGTTAAATACATTCAAGTATTCACGAGCCGTAACGGGGATTCAAAATGGCATTCAATTTTAATAATTAAAACTAAATATTAACTTCAATATTCATTATTTTCACATTCTTAAAAATGAAATTCCTTGAAAGTATATACATATTTTCCCCATACTTTGTCAAATAGAAACTCAGTTTGATTTTGTTTCTTGACAAATAATTTATAGATTCCTTGTGTATCAAAGTTTAGATTTAATCTATCAACGGATGGATATTCAATGTACTCAATTGATTCGTTTTATATAATATTAGCTGGTACCCAGCGCGTTGCTGCCGCAGAAGAAATAATTTTGGAAATATATTTCGAAATTTAAAATGACTGTCTTGTTTAATTAGGAATGATAGAAAGAATATTTATTTTCATATCGGAAAGGAATACATTCATTGATTCATTGAGTGTGACATATAAAGGGGAAGCGTAAATAGTATTAATCCTATTTTAAAAAATAGAATTAATATTATTTATACATAAAAACTTCTACTGGCTTTATTTTTTTAATAAATTCTTTAATTATCTGGATTTAGTTTCCCAACAAATTAGAAGAAATGTCTGCAATAACCATTAGGGTAGGGAAGATTTTTTTTTCCCATCTTCAACAGAAACAAATTAGTGTAAGTAATAAGTATTCGAAGTTTCATCGCAGTCGGATTTGCGGTACGGCAGAGCATAAGACATACAGACAAACATTCATTTTTATTTATATTGATTGTATCTACTGTTAAACATAAAATAAGCAATAACCTATAATTATACATGAAAACTTCCACTGGCTTTATTTTTTTAGTAAATTCTTTAATTATCTGGATTAAGTTTCCCAAAAAACTATGAGAAATGTCTGGAACTGGAAAATAGGTAAAATATTTCGTATGAAATTACTCTTTTTCAAAATGCGCCAATTTCTTTCATATAGGCTTTAAGGAAAGCAATTAATACATATTTTGCACATTGAATAAATGCTTTCATCCCACAAATGCTGCAGTGGGGAGATACTTTGTCTGATGCAGTTGGATATTCATCGTGATCATTCCAAAGTATCTTTCGCCAAAGACCATCGCAATGTCGCCAAGGAAGGAGTCGTCTATAGACTGGTGACGGGCGAGTGGCCAAGCGGTTCGCAATGAAAAGAATGGCAAAAAGTAGGTTCCTCACTCTAGGTCAGTAGAGGAAGTGACAATAAGAGAAACCACGAATAAGTGAATTTATATTGCATCCGGCACAACATCACACAGATCGAAGCTCTTCAAAAGAAACATCTGCTGGAACACACGATCGACAATATCAGACGGTGGTTTCGTGTTCCGTTACATAAAACTGCATATTTAAACCATGCGACTGCATGGCGAGTTTTCTGTTGGATTTTGTAGTCTAGTGAAGAAAACCGAACACTCATTTTAGAATTCTTCCTTTTGACCGATTAGATCCGAAATTGGATGCAAATCTGTTAAGACATCCCGATATGACTCTACAACCCCAGTGCTGATTGCTGTATTTTTGTTAACACTTCCTCTATGATTCCTCCTACTGGCAAATTTTAAGCCTGCTGTTTTAGTTTAAGAAATCAAATTTTAAAACCAAATTAGAGAAGTAGAATTTTAAATAAATCATTATCACTTACATTATAACTATACATTTCATATCCGGAAAAAATGTGCTGGTGAATAAACAGTCATTCCATTTATCTATCAAACATATATGTACGGACTTCCGACGAATATTTGTTTTGAAGATGCCGATTTTAATTAAACGCTGCAACCGAAATGATAAAAAAAATTCTCTTGAACTAAGCGAATTGATATGATTTATAATAGACGCATTCGAAGGCTGATAGTATAGAAAAGTTGTTGATGGATTTGAACTTATTATGGCTATAATCGTACTTGCAATATTCAACATTAAAATTTTGGCGATAATTCGAGTTTGCATTTTGTCGAGGTTTCGGTTCTTGTATCTAAATATTAATCTAAGTATCCTGGTGAAATCAACGTCATTTTATTGAAGTTTTCTTGCTTCTTTAACACTTTTATGGCGACAATGGCACACTTTTATCTCACCCTCTGCATTAAGATATATATATAAGCACATATATCTAATATATATATAATATAAAGATGCGCTGCAATAATATAGTAAAACCTTCAGTAGATGACGAGTTATTTCGTCCCTCGAGCATAGCGAATATTCCTGTAAGACGAGTTATTTCGTCCCTCGCGATGAAAGTATTAAATAAATTTTTCGAGACCTGTCAGAAATTTCTTAAATTAGAATTTTCTCCCATTTAACAACACGATCATTTTATTCACTGTAACATGTAAACGGAAAGAGATACAGCAAAGTTGCAACAGCGTTTTATGATCAGCATGGGATCTATTCGCACCTTTCGTTAGGCAGATTAGGCCATAT
Source organism: Argiope trifasciata (assembly GCA_026543055.1). Classification (NCBI taxonomy): domain Eukaryota; kingdom Metazoa; phylum Arthropoda; class Arachnida; order Araneae; family Araneidae; genus Argiope; species Argiope trifasciata. The sequence goes on along the minus strand of JAPMOQ010058285.1, from coordinate 816,987 downwards.
TCACCCTTTATGTCTCACTTCCGTAATTTCTCTTATATAATTTTTGATTTTGACACAATATTGCTTTTTCTGCTTTATTTGATGGAGTAAATTCCCTTAAGATATCCGACTACGTTAAAAAACACTAATTATCGACCACATTGGAGAATTGTTATTTCTTGTAGTTCAGATTTTCTTCTTTCCAAAACAGTTTATCTTTACTGGATAAAAGGAAGGCCTGACCTATCATCGAGGGGAATTTTTTAACAAAGCATATTTGTCAGCTAAAATTTGTCTTTGACTTCAGTTTTCTCAAAACTTTAATTTTCATAAAAATTCTGTACCTTTTCATTTCATACAATTACAGTAAGTATTTTTAAAATGTTTTTAATGTAAACTGAATTCAGAATTCTTTTTTCAAGCTATAATTGTGAGTTTTAGTAATTATTTTCTAAGAATTACAATCGACGAATCGTGATTTATGCTTGGCATTTTTTTTATTTATAGCGTATGGATTACTCATTTTAAAAAAAAGTAATTTTAGATTGTTTTTTTATACGACTTTGAACAGCAAGTTCCCAATTTTTCATTAAAAAGAGATCGGCAGTTATTTGTCACTGAAGTCACAGAATTGTTCAAGAAATCTTAAGGCAACTAAAAGTAATTTTAGTACAATATAGTGCATGTTTTTTGGATTTGCTATATCAAAGGTATTTCAGATGAACCATGTTTTGATTGATTGGGGTTCAGTTATTCGATGTCCTTTCTGGTAGTTCAGACTTACCTCATTACAGATCAGTTTACTTTTCTAGAAAATGGAAGGCCTCACCTATCATCCAGAGTCACGTATCTTTTCAGCTAAATTTTACGTTTAGCTTTAATTTTCTCAAGACTTTAATTTTCATAAAAATTCTGCATCGTTAACACAATATCTCCAAAACAAATAGAGATATTTACACAAAAATTTCGGACTGGGTTTGGAATAATATGAGCAATGAAATAAACCAACAGTTTTATTGTCGCTCAAATACTTTTTCATTTATAAGTGTTTTAAGAAAAATTGTGAGTTTATGGGGAAAAAATGCATATATACGTTTATTTTTACCCATAACGACTTTGAATCTCAAGATTCTTCTGAGATTTTGGTTCATTTCATTCATTGTTGCTTTCTACAGCTTGTGTACAAAAAAAATAGGATTGCTGCTTCACAATTTTGTGTAGAAAATGTGAACCGCTTTGATTAAATTTCACTAAAATTTATTGAAAATTTTCTTAATTCTTAAAATATATTATATTTTCAAATAATTTTTAGTGTTTATAGTATTTTATATCATAATTAACAATTGATCTAAAAACCGTAGTATTTGAAAAATCCAATTTTTCAAAAATTTTGTTTCGAACGTAGTCGGATACCTTATTTTACCTTTTTTCGGAGAAAAGAATACTGGCATTAAAGAAATTTAAAAATGGCTGAAATTTGGAAAAACTGTTCAAGACTTTTAAATTGGCTATCATTAAAAAACTAACCTTACTTAACATACTTTTTTCTATTTTAGAATGGCAAAAAAAAAAAAAAAAAAAAAAAAGGCTTTCAATCTTATTTTGGGGAGGTATCGCGTATAAATTCTACACCTCACTTGTCTTTTAATTAATTAATTTTCAATTAAATTTTTAAAAAAACACGCTGCCAGGTGCACATTCTCACCTTCCATAATATATTTATACTCGTTTTGGTAGCCACCTTCCCGTCAAATCGTCTGTCCTGTAAAAAAAAATGTTCACATACACAACGTCCGCCTTTATTATTAATAAAGTATTGTTATTAGTAATTAAAATATGTTGTTGTTATTAGCAGTAATTACTTTCCCTGTAACCTTGGAGCGTGTAATCGCACAAAATACATATTTATCAATGCGAATCTTTTTCTCAAAATTATAGGTCCAACTAAAAATTTCAAATTTATAATTCATGCATTTATAGATATATTCATTGCGATTGTATTAAGATACACACACATACACGTTTTCTCTACAATAATTAGGAGCAAACATTTAATACTAAGTCAGAAGAAGCAAGCTTAAAACTTTAATATATTACGGTATTTCAGCCTACAGGTTTGGATTTACATATTTTTTTCTTCACAAATGAGCAATAATCATCATAATAAAAAACCTCATTGCAATTTGTCAGGATATTAAATTTTTATACTTGATGTGATTTCTCAATAGAACTTGATGTTTTTTTAAAACAAAATTCAAAACAAATATTATAAACTCATTTTAGAGTAGAATTAAATAAAAACAGAATTAATTAACTTTTTCTCACTTAGAATTAATTAACTTTTATATTTAAATTTATTTTGAAATTATAAATATATTTTAAGCTTATATTTATTTTTAACTTAAAATTTCACATATTTGATAAAACATGCAATAAAAAAATTTATTTGTGGAATTTTTGAGAAAAAATACGAGTTATTGTTATTTCAGAATTATTTTCTATAGTATTTTTTTCTTTTCTTTTTTAAAAATTTTCGAAACCGTAACGGGCAAGTGGAAAGAAAAGAGAATAACTTTATTCAGTATTGTTCTCAACTTGATAAATCAAATCGTTTCAAAATCAGGGCATTTTTTTCTGGTAAAGCAAACGTTGTTTGAATGCTCCTTTTTTTAAAAAGAAAACAGATCTTAGTAAGCTATGTTTTTTTTGTTGTTGTTATTGTCGTCATTCAAAATCTTTAAGATCTATAAACCAGTGAGTAACTTTCCAACATTGAAATATTTATTAATTCGTAAATTGTAAGTTAAATAGCAATTGGGAGTTTTCTACTTGATTAAAAATTTTAAAGAAAAATAATAGTATAAATACTAACCATTCATGAAACGTTAATATTGGTTAACTTTTAAAATATTTACATATCTGCTAATAATAGCGATGAATGTGTGTACAGTAAAAGCTCCTTATTCACGGATTTAAAAAATGCGACCCAATTCCTATATTTGCGGCTAAAACTTTCTTTATTCGCGGATCTAATAAGTACATACATAATAATAAAAGGATTCCAATAGGTATCCGACCCAATATCCTTTGTAAATGCCGTCAAATGGACTAGAAAAAAAGTAAAATAGATATTTTTACAACTTTGTCTAAAGTATGTTGTTAAATGTAATCTGCAAACATAGCCGAAATCGCGAATGGAATAGGACGAGATGGGTTCGAACAGGTAGAATCAAGTGACATTCAGGAATTGCTTGAATCGCAAGATGGAGATCTGACTGAAACTGACTTGGAGGAAATGTTAAATTTACAGCCCATTGAAGAAGAGGCTTTAACAAGCACTAGAAACGTGACATTTAATTTGAAAAATCTTAGCGAAGTTTTAAGGATGGCAAATGAGCTTTGCGATTTCTCTATGAACATTGATCCGTCATTGGAACGAAGTCTTATTTTTAAGAGGCAAATTGCTAATGCGACTGCTGCGTATCAGTCTGAATGGAAGGAGCTTTTAAAAAACTGCCAAGCAAGAGAAAATGACAAAATTCTTCAAACTATTTTTAAGATAATTAATCAAAATGTTAAAAAACTTCAATTAAATTGAATTTATATATAATATATATATATATATATATATATATATATATATATCGTCACCTAGGAACGTATCCCCTATAATCTCATATAAATTATCATTACGTATTCACGGTTTCTGTATTCGCGGCATATTTATGGAACATGTACGCCGCGAATAAAGAGCTTTTACTGTATATGTGTATGTATACGCCGGCGTTTTACAAGACAGCCTGTTTCATCTAGAAACACCAAACATGACTCGTATATATACTTTGGAAATTCGAATAGTATTTTTAGAATAATGTTTTAAAACTTTTCGTTAGAATTTTAATTAATAAGAATTAAACAAAATTTTGCAGTTTATCTGTGTTAACTTCCACTATTATTAAATCACAGAAGCCATTTTTACATTATCTTAAAATTCAAAAATGAATTTTTCAATTATATCAATTTTTTTAAAGCATAATTTTTTTGCAATTCAATTAATTTTTAAAAATTAATTAACCATTTTTCAACAGTATATTTCATTTTAAAGTAAAATTCGCATCGTTTTCATTGTTGCTAGTCGTAGTTCTCCCTGATTTTTTTTAGTTATAAATTATCTTAATATAATGAATCAGTTTTTTTAAGTCTGAATAGGTTTCAGTATAAAGTATACTTTTAATAAGATTTTTGAAATGTTATAATAATAATTAAGATTTAATTTTAAAATAAAACAACGGAATTTATTTTAAATTAGAACATTTTTTAACATTGTTCTTTTCTGTGATATAATTTGTATATATAAAATATAAATAAAATAGAAAATTAATTATGTGCATAGCATAGCGATTTATAGCTGTAAAGTTTCTGAAACAGTATGGATTATATGTCTAATAAAGTTTAAAAGCATTTTGCTAAAAAAGCCTTTTTGATCACATTAAAAAAATTTATTGAAGTTTTTAGTAGCCATTAATCCTGTCAAATAGCTGGTCAACAAACACGGTTAATGCCATATATATAAAAAGAAAACTTCACGAAAGTTAAGATATTGTGCATTTAGAATGATCTAAAAAGCATCGTTTAATACAAACTCTCTAGCTTCTAAAAAACGTTAATAAAACCATGCAAAAAAAATTAATAAAATAGACCTAACAACAACAAAAATGAAAACTGAAGCGAGAAAAATTTCAGAAACTCATACTTTAGAAATTAAATAGATATAGAAAGCAAAACAAAAACGCACTGACCGAGAAAATCGCTTTAGAGAACGAAAAACTATAAAAATTTTATCGCTACAATATTCATTTCATTCACGAACATTTTATTTTATTCTATTCTGGAAGGAAAAAAAATCAAATCAAATTCAAATATATTTAGCAAGCTTTTACTGGACTAGCAATTTCATTACCAGTATCAAATAAGATAAGATTTATTGCAATAATCAATTTTTTATCGAAGCTGGTTACGAATATACATTGTAATTAATAGAAAAATATTACAAAAGTAAATAAAAATTATTCTATTGAAGAAATTAGAAGTAATAAAAGAATTATTTTATTCTAAGAAATGAGGTTCGTCTCGATTGATAGCGCCAGTCAGTAATTATCGATTACTAATAATGTTACTGAAGCATTAAAATTTGATATAGAGAACTAATCATGTTTTTATTTGTTGTAATCATACGAGAATTGTTTTCGAATGGACTCTGGTGAAAATTTGTTATAGCTCAAATTTCGAATTATACAATCTGTTATGTGAAATACGGGAAACGATTATTTTGCGTCACATTTAAAGTCAAGCGTATATATCAAAAAATATTTTCTACTTTAAAATCCGATTATTAAGAACAGAAAGATAGATTCGCAATATCAGACAAAATTCCGATTAATTTTTTTTTCTTTCTTTTAATTTTTTTCATTTCATAAAACCAATAACTATATTTTATGATATTTTTATAATAAAACCATTCGTTTCAGAACAAGAGAGCTTTTTCACACTAGAAAATATTCAAAATTTTTCAACGCAGCCAATTATTATTACTGTCTGTATGATATTTATATAATGAATATATTTTGTGCCACATTAATGATTTTTTAAATATTCATCGTTATCTACATTGATTTCTCCAGAAATATTATCAATTGGCATTATTAAAATCCGTAGCCTCTTATCAGTCGATAGATTTGAAATTCTTGATTTCCTATAATGCTATTATCAACACTAATGATATTTTTATTACTTATTTTCCGTCTTTAGTTGGTTTGTCGGGCAAATTATTTGGATTCTATTCTAATTAAATTTTCCACAATCCAATTTTCATGATTCCCTCAAGGAATTTTTTTAACATCAAACTTTGTTAAACATTAAACCATGTTAATGTTTTAGTAACCTTATTCCTGTTCTGCTTTATTGTGTAAAATGCATTTAATGTCTAATGTATTGATGTCTATGACGTCATCACGAGTCCCATGACATCATAATGCCATTAAAAACTTAAGTTTCCAAGTAATCAGTTTGCAAACTGCACGCTGTCTTTCAGCTAACTCGCTAATTTCTCATCTAAATTAGGCAGATAGTAAAATCTTTTATTCTTAATTCTTGACTATGAGAAAAAAATCAAGCGATTAAATTAACGCTATTAAAACAGTTCGGATTTCATTAATGTTAAAAAAAAGTTATTGTTTAAACTTACCAGTTATTAATTTGTTTACCATTGAAAAAATCCTTTTGAATTTTAAAATTATTTAAAAATTTACCAGTGCAAAGCAAATATTTTTGGGAATTAACTTGTAATAATTTTTAATAAGGTAAATTTTTTTAAGAAATCATTCCGAACTGCACATCTCTATCCTCGAAAGAATATTTGAGCCAAATTTGATTATTCCATATCAAATGACAAGGTCTATAGAAAGCCCACAGGCACAAATTCTGTTTTATTATTAATCTAGATAATACTATCGGGCCGCGGTAGCCTGGTTGGTTACCAAAAGGTAACGAATTTTGTCCTCGTCTCGGCCAAAGACCGCCGTGTTGGCTAAGGGCAGTTGGGACACGTTAAATATGTCGTGGCAGCTAAGTCCTCCAAGTTCCCATAACAAATGATACCTGTGTGGGTACTGAATCTGGGATAAGTCGGTCTCTGATTTGGATCTAAATTCTGACTTACGGATGGATGAATGAGTTCAACCGCCCCTAAAGAGGGTTGTGTCGTGTGTGTGCGAGCAAAGTCTTACTTTCACCTTAACGGTGCTCGTTAAAAACGAAAGGCGCGCATCTCTGACTTAATTCGAAAGAGCTCCGCTCATTCGGGCTTGGTATGACCAAGTGGCATTAGATACACCACCACCACCAGATAATACTATCGCATTTGTGACATTCGAACAAGAAATAAGACTGGCTGTGCAGGAAATATTAAAATAACGAGGTGAATAATCGTTTAGATAGAATATGAAATGGTTCGATGACAAAATCTGGCTTCAGGATCGTAAAATTCGAAACCCGATTATAGTAAAGATCCACTATGCAGGTGAGCTTCATCGCAAGTGAAACGAATGAAATATTTTGTCTTTATTTCGGAGTACAAAACTGAATAAATCGTTTGACCGCGGTTTAAAATTACAGACCATCTTCTATTTTTCAAAATGGCTTGTTGATCTACCTAAAATGAATAAACTTAAGAAAGAAAAATTGTGTTATTTTTAAGTAGCAAGAGTATTTTTATGTATTTAGGTTGAACCCTAAATGCAAACCGATTTCTAGTAAATCTTAAGGAAAGGATGCAACAAGTATGCGAAAAGGGACTCATCCCTTAATATGGGGAATGGAATAAATCAAGTAAATGGTGGTGATAGAATAATTCAAGTAAAAATGAAAATATTTTATGTCATAAATAATTTTAAGCAGTCAGAGTGTCTCAGAGAAATCAAAGTTGATATTTTTTTAATGGAAACATGAATTAGCTATTCAAAGAAGTTTCAAATATTCATTTATAAATAGTCGCTATACCTGTGGCTTCGCCTGTTTCTGTTTACTAAATGATGTAAAAAAGTTTATTAGCTTTTCGGTATTATAATTTATAATCTTATAAAAAAATATAGTTGATAAAAGTTATGTTTAGATTAACTTTGAAAAATTGGTAGAAAATTGGAGGAAAAGTGTTTGTTAATGAAATTGAAGATCATTTTATATAGATACTATTTATAATTTTTTAAATTATTTCTAGGATAGTGTAATTATGATGTTAATACAGGGATTTCCTGATCCGATTCCACGTTGTCTACATAATTCAATCAAAGTAAGATGTTAATCAAAGCTTTGTAAAGATGTTAATCAGCGAATCTCACGGTGAGAGTGATTGATAAAAATTGCTGACCTAAACAAATAATTTTATAAAAAAGATTCCTGTGTTTTCCCTGCTTTGAAAGTCAGAAATCCCTCTGACAATCTTACTAATATATGTAGGAATTGGGTGGGACAGAATGCCCATCCAACCACATTTAGTTCAGTGTCTAGGGTCACTGAATGAAGAAAAAAGAAGCTTTTGAACAAGAAAGAAATTTATTTACAGTAAAGAAAAAGACATTTACAATTACGACAGGACTATTTACAACAGAGAAAAAAAAGAAAAAAAAAGGAATTACTTATAGATGCCGCCAAGAGTTGTTTCATGGCGTTTCGATTTTTAAAGATGCATGATCGGAACGACGACCCTCTCTAGTCCCCGTCCGGCGAGCGAATGCGCAGTTCGCTTTTTCTCGAATTCTTACGTCACGCGTTTTGGACCATGGTTCAGCCATATCTAGTGATACCCGTAGCGACATCTATTGCAACAAATTGGAAAAATATTTAACAGCAAAACTAAATATTTAACAGCAATGGTCGCTGATTAAATCTCTGCATATATTAGCACTGTAAACAATATTTTCCCTATAAAAATGTGGTATAAAAAAGAAGATAAAATTTATTTCTGACTTTTTCGCAGTGTCTACTTGTCCATGTTGCTTGTAAATATGCTGCCTGACTTCGGTGGAAGAATAAAACGAACTTTAAAATGAAAAGTATTCTTCAATGTCTTCGAACCTGCCATCTACTTCCAAAATTTGATTAAATAAATATAAATCCTAATGTACCAATAATATATTAATGAAATTGCAGGTTGCCTTTTTCATATCATCAGTGCATTAAATTTTGCTGCTGTATTTCTTACATCAACGTTGACAGCAATGTCTGCTGGTTCAACCTTTTAAAATTCTATTTTTTACTGTTCATGAGCCGCTTACCTAATGAAATTGCTAGAAATAGTATAAGATCCATTGGTGTCTTTATTCTTAAAATCAGTTTCCATTGTATTTCATAAAATATAACACACTACTCAATGTTTGAAAATCGATTCTGAATAACCTCACATTGATTATTGGCAATGCGGGCGCAATGGGCTGGTGTTAAAGATTTTGCTTCGGAACCGGTGAGCTTCAAGTTCGAGACCCGATTCCACCGAGGAGCCGTCGTTTCAACTAGTCTGGCGCAGGTTAAATGACGGTCAAACATCCTCACGCTGGGTGGTGGGAAGTTTGGAAAGGGGGGTGCCAGCTCAGGTGCCATCTTCGTTATCTGACCACGGTTCAAAATTGCGAAGTCCGCCCCAAAATGGTCTGGCCCGGTGGTAAGGTCTCGGCTTCGAAACCGGAGGGTTCCCGGTTCGAGACTCGATTCCACCGAAGAACCGTCGTGTGAGGGGGTCTCTCGCACGTTAAATCTGTCAGGCCAAACGTCCTCCCACTGGTGTGGAGAGGGGGGTGCCACTTCAGGTGTCGTCCTCGTCATCTGACAGTGGTTCAAAATGACGAGGTCCGCCCCAAAATAGCCCTCGTGTTGCTTTAAAACGGGGCGTTAATATAACTAAACTAAACAAAAGCCCCAAAATAGTCCTAATGTTGATTTAAAAAGAGACGTTAATATACCTTAACTAAACAGATCATTGGCAAGATTAGACGCAAGCGCAAATCCATACTTTCCGACTAACAAATGGTTATTATAAGTGCTTCTAGAAGTGTAACCGAAGGAAATTTTATTTGAAAAGAACTTAAATGGTATAAGAAGTGCGAATAATTCTAAAAGGACGATGCAGATTCATTGAAACGTTTCATCCAACTGAGCATGAGTTAACAGTGCATAAAACTCGCGTTATTTCAATAAAGCATCCCCTTTTTGTGTTCCCGCCTTTTTTGTTATTCAGTTAAGTAGTGGAATATATGGATTCTTTATTTTTTTCCTTTTCTCTTATCGGGAAGCCACAACATCCGTCAGTGGATAAGAAGACGACTGCTTCTGAAAAATTGCGGATTCGATGTGAATAACAAATGAAATTTGTCCTTTCAATTCAATTAAATTAATCTCTTTGTTAAAAAAAATAAATATTTTTATACAATACATCCGATGCTCGACTAAGCATAACCAGCAAACGATTTTTAATGTACTCTTTTTTAATGTCTTTTAGAAATTTTAAGAGCAATAAGTTTAATAGACTGTAAATGAAAATCAAAGCACAACGCTTTCGCGAAATATAAACACAATTTGTATTTAATTTGTTCATTTTATAAAAAATAATGCTCCAACTTCAGCAAAATAAATAAAATCTTTTAGAGTTGATTACATCATAAAGCATTAACTTTTTTTCATCACTTTTTTTACTGCACGGTTTTTATTACATATTTTCAAAAACTTTTTTCGTAGCTTTGTCTTTAAGCTTATATATTAATTATTTTATAAAATGTTAATCACATGTTTCTTCAGTTATTATTAAAATATTTTAATGGTTTCATGAAAGCTTGGAAAAATCTGATACATCCTTATACCAGAATTAATATATGAATCTAGAAATTCATTAACTTTTATAATCAAAAGTATAATTAAATATGACTGAAATACAAAATCCCTAAAGTTGGCGAACAATTATATAAAACCCCTGATCCATCTTATGAAACAGGTTTTTAATTAATGAACAATCAATTAACAAAAATATCGGAGTACAATTAATGTAAAACCTTCTCAAAGAATCATAATTTTAACGCGTGTTTGTAAGCAAAAATAAATAACTGATTTATTATTTGCTAGTCGCTTTTAGTGACCAACTGGGCCGCGGTGGCCTGATGGTAAGTTCTCGGCTTCGGAACCGGAGGGTTTCAGGTTCGAGACTCGATTCCACCAAAGAACCGTCGTGTGAGGGGGTCTCTTGCACGTTAAATTTGTAAGGCCAAACGTTCTCCCGCTGGTGTGGTGTGGAGAGGGGGGTGCCAGTTCAGGTGTCGACCTTGTCATCTGATCTTGGTTCAAAATTACGAGGTCCGTCCCAAAATAGCCCTCGTGTTGCTTTAAACGGGACGTTAATATAACTAAACTAGTGACCAACTATTTCACCAGCAATTTCAATCGAGTTTAATCATATCTCTGAAACGGAACTTGACATTCATGATTCCTATAATAAATGTAATTCTAAACATCAAATTATGATAGAGGTTAAACCGTGTTGTTTGCATAGTCTAACACAGGTTCTGCTTATTGTATAAATGATACCTTCTTAATGAGGTCGAGTCACATGACATCCAAAATACAAAAAACATTTCAAAATTCTATATTGTCTCAACATAATATCACCGACTGAATACTTTTCTCATGTTAAACTGCACAGGCAATAAGCAAAATCGCCTTTCTCCCTTAAACTTTAACAAAGAAAAAAAAGAGCAATTAAATATTTAATTAACCAATCAAATGCATAATCCCTTTTTGATATTAATAATGATATCCATCATTGAGAAACAGGAATATATTAATATATATATCTTTAAAGAACTGCCGTTTAGGAAAAAATGTGCACAATAACCACTGAAAGAAGACTAATGTTTTAAAAAATGTTAAACAATATAAATATGTATAATTTATGCAATAATATATTCAAGAAATATTACAAGAAAATTGTAAAATCTCAATTTTTTGTATATTTAAATTCTGAATCAAACTTTATTTCAAAAAATTGCTGCAAGGTGCAATGATCAATCTTCCAATAATATTTGTGATAAATTTGGTACACCAAACCATCTGCCTTACAAAAATATCTTTATCTTCCTTAATTTTTTTTAAAAAAGTGATGGAATGTGAAAAGTGGGGCATTGAAATAATATGATAAATCATGTTCATGGTCCACAGATTATAATAACTGACTAAACAAAATGATTTCATTAATTTGAAGTATTAGAAAAAGTGATAAAAAAAATTACTGTTTAAATTCTTGATTTTTAAAATTCGAATTTATAAAAATTATAATTATCCTTTTAATGAAAAATAGAACTGAAGTTCAATATCATAAGCAGAGCTTTTAACAAGAATGCTATTATTATTAATGATTTGTAATACACCATTACAAACTTATGGTAAAAAGATGTAAAAACAGTGTAGTTATAGTAAGTAAATAAATGGTAAAAATCTAGAAAATTTATGAAATAAGCTAACTTTCAATATAGTGTTGAAAAAAATATCTAAGTAGAATATTCTTGAAATCTGTTTCAAAAAAAATAATGTATGAAATGGCCTCAGAATATAAAGTATCAAACATGTAGAATTTTAAAGAGACCAAGTTTGGAGAAATTATTGCTGACTTTTTACGTACATGCATAAAAAAAATAAATAAATAAAAAAGTTTTGCAGTAATGTTCAGAGGTACAGCAATGTAGTAAAAAGAAAAAGGGGGGGGAATACTTTTTTTCTGGATTATGAGAAAAGATTAATTAAAATGTGGTACGATAGAATGAAAAAGCAGAAGATATACTGCGGAACTTGACGAAAGGATTTTTACAGACGAAGAAAAAAATTAAGGTAGGAAAACTTTTGGAAAATATTGGATAATACCACATATTTAATAACTTTTCAAACACTCAGGTACATAATAGTTCTACATTTTATAATGTGAAAATTTTATTTCGGCAATAAATACACAAAACTTTTATACAGAAACTGTCCATGTTTCAGGAATGAGCCAGGAGTAATTGATTTTTCTAAAGTAGCCCTTAGCACTCAGAAAGATACTTCGATGCATAATTATTCATTTAATACAAGGACCAATTTATTACACCAAAAGTTAAATATATGCAACTGCTTTGAGTTTCCCTGAAAAATGAATCTACATTATTTTAACATGCTGCAGAGATTTTAACAATTAAATTTTTAAAAATATATAAATAAAATGTCAAATGATGCACTGCCTTGAGTGGAGGTTGAGAGAAAATATTCGACTGCAAAGAGATAGGTGCCCATAAATGAAGAAGGAAAAAAGGTAAATCTTAATTATCAGTTAAATCAGGAGACCTCAAATTAATAACATGAACAATAAATACACAAGTTACGAATAAAAATAAAGTAAGGTAGTTCAAAAGTGCCCATGGGTAAAAAGGACTAAAAGAAATTGCATCAAGTGGAATGAAAGATAAGGCTTAGTGAAAAACCAGCTCATCTTGCATATGCTGGATAAAATTATCCAAACGTGACACTAGATTTCTGAAACAAGAAACATATAAGAGATGCATTTTATTACAATAGCATGGCATATGTTTTAATTTTATTATGCAACAGTTCTAAAAACCAGTACAAAAGTTTTCTCCATTTTCCACGTTTTTATTTGTTTATACTTTCTGTTAAGCTTTCACGCTATTTTAAATTAGCTTTCTTTATAAGAATATCTTTCCTAATTCTTCAAATAAAATACACATCTAAATGCAAATATAAAAGTTAATTTATTCAATTCGTTGCGTATATCATGTTACACAAATAATGCATTTTCTTAAACAGTATATAGGAATGCCAGCTTTTAAAATTTGTACAATGCTATAACATATAATATTTCATATTAAAAATAATCTCACAAACATATAACATTGGCAGTATTATTAAATCATATGACATATGAAATAAAGTAGAAAAGAAAAATTGCCTTTCTTAGAAAGAAATGGATCAAAGACTAGATACTAAATATTAAGCAGTTTCTTTAAAAGTAAAATATCAAAAATATTTATTCATATGAATTACATTTAATATAAAAAATTATATTTAAACAGCACAAATAGAATTCTTTAAGTTGAATAATAAAAATTAATTAGTAGCATCATACATGGAGAGGAATATATATTTAAAAAAATAATTGATATTCATAAATATAAAAGTTAACAATTAATAGTGTAAATATTAATATTCCAAAAAATTCAGTTTTTCACTGGAATCTAATCACTTCAATTATTTATAAAATTCCATAATTTTTTTTGAGTACAAATTTTAAAATATTGTAATTTAAAATTTCTCAAGTATACAAATAGTTGTTTTTGATGTTTTCAATTTTATATGCAATTGAAGTTTCATTAAAATAAGAAATTTCATAATCAAGAAACATTTAGATATAAAAGAGCATCACTAAATGAACTTATTCCTTCTTATTCATCAAAAATTCTGAATTTCTTAGTATAACTAATCAAATGTTTGAAACTAAATATTCTAGACATATCAATGAATCATATACAAGAGATTGTTAAAAAATAAGCAATATAATTAAAATGTTTTTTTTTAACTGCAAAACAGGGAATAGTAAAACAGTAATGGAATGAAACCGTATAATTCATAAAAAAATATTTGGCAACTGCATTATAAATAACATAGTATGTTATTCAAAAAAATGTTTCAAGTAATCTAGTTATTTCTGTCTTAGATGAAGATTATAATTTCAATTTAATGTAACTACTAACTTAAAACCTTTAAATTATATGCAATCCAATTAAAAAATACTGGTCTTATTAATACTTAGCTGTTTCATAGCTTTTATTTATAGAAAATTAGCTTTTCAAAAAAATAGAATCTTGTTATAAAAATGTTATTACCTTTATAATAATATGATCCTAAAGAGGAGATTTTGAAATTTCCCAGAGTTGGTTTCTTAAATAAATTTAAATGCTAAAAATAAATGATAGTGTTATCATACAAAAGTATTATTTGATCTTAAACTGGACAATTTTATTTACACAATATGAAATTTTTAGAAATATAAAACAATTTCTTATAAGAAAAATAAAATTAAGATCAACAAGTTTATCTTTAATAAAGAAATACACTCTGCTAAAATGCTTATACAGTGAAACCCTAGTTAATCTAACTAGTATTATCTGTAATATTGCTGAGTATGGCAATAAATCTAAAGAGAACTTTCATACCTAAAGGTATGAAGTTGTGTAAATTAGATTTCTATATGCAATTGTGAAGAAATTGTTGAAACAGAATTGCAAAAATCTGACTTAACCAAAGAATCTAAACCAGACTACACGGGCATATGGTGACTGCTGTCAATAATATATAGCTCTAGAGGTAAATTAGAATTAAGAATTTTCTGCTTCTCTCAAAAACTTAATACAATTTTTAAATGTCTTACTCTTTTTAAAATGAAAATTAAAAATGACCTTTGCGTTTACTGTTAGTTACTGTACATTATATAGTAATTTTTTTGCTTATAAAGCAACATATCAATTTAAAAGCATATTACTTTAGATATCCAAAGATTTATTGAACTATGGAGAGAATTAAAGTCGGTTGACATGTTTCTAATAAAAAGATGGCAGGGCATTTTTTTTTTTTCATTTTTCTCAAAATTTTTAAATATATATATATTTTTTTTTTTTTTTTTGGAATAAACTATAAACAAGCATATAAGGAATCAGCAACGGTAATTCTAATAATAATAAAAAGATGTAAACTACAAAGAAAATTTTGCATTCATTTATACTAAAAACTTTTCCAAATTACATCTTTAAATTTCTAAATTTAATTAGAAATAAAACTATGCATATTCATGGATTAACCAAAAAAAATTCATTATCCAAAACATCTCCCATCATCTTTCCCTTTAATTCAATTCAATTAACTGGATAATTGAAGTAGTCTTGAAATTAAGTAGCATAAATGGTACCCATAGGCATGTACGTAGTTTTAATCTGGTTTGATTCTAATATTAATTTAAAATTAGTGTTGTTTTTTAATTTAAATACATTTTTGCAATCAAAAACTCTCTTGGGGTGAATAGTGCATGAATAATTGATAAAAGCTGCACCGTCCACTCCAAACCATATAGCATCAACATTCAGATTTAAGCACATATGGCGTGTTAAATGAGGTCCATTTCCAGTGACAACATTCACCACTCCATTCTGGATACCTGATGATTGCAAAATCTGAAAAACAGAATTATATTTTGTACTTCTAAAATAAAAAGGAGAGGGTACTTTAAATTACATATAATTTTATAAAGCAAGAAACAATTACTTTGGGTCAAAGATTATCTTATTATAATTTTAACATTTTAAAGGGGAATAAAAAGTTTCGAAGTGCAGTATATTGTTTGAGACTAGTTTTTTCTCCCTTAATTTGCTACTACTATGAGACATTTAATATAGATTTGAATTATGACAATTTACATCAGATGCAAATGAATGAAGCCTAAAACATTACAATACTGCAGCATTCCTTTTTTATATACAAGCAATCAATGTTTAAGTTTCAGTTTGACTGAAGAAATCTGCTGCTGAGAACATTGATACTATTAGCCATGATCCTTTAAATGTCAAAAGTATTAAAGGGAAACTTCTTGGATTTTTCTACAAACTCAAAGAAAATTGAAAATTTAGAAGCACATTTAAAGTAATTTACAGCAGTCTGGAAATAAAAAACAAGAGTCAGATATTCCAGGCAAATATCCTTAGTCTTCAATAATTTATAAATGTTATATCGGAATATCTATTCACTACATATGTCCTCATTGGCATTAGAAATCTGAATAAGAAATGAAAAGCTGAGATTTAATAGAAGCTTAAGAGGCTAAACGACTAGCACTAAATGTCCTTGTCCAAATCAAATTATACGTAATATAGAAGTAATATCAAAATGCAAATGCTTAAGCTAAAATATATAATAATAGTTTCAAACCTAGGATCATCAGCTTCACTTTTTGTAATTACATTCATTTTTATTTTATATTCATTTCTGAATAATTAATAAATTAATATGCAGTTTCAATTCTTATTCATCATCTTAAATCTTAATTTCAGCATTATTAATCAAAGAAACAAGTTACAACCATTTTACGCTTGTTAATATTTTTCGAGAATTAAAATATAAAAAAATTAAAAATTACAATAAAAGAATTAAGTTTACATGAGTCAAAGCACCAGACAACAAAATGAGATATTTATAATACAGTATTATAAATTCAACCTTAAATATTTAAATGCAATATACAGAAACCATAATTGAATTAAATGCAAGTAAAATAAAGAAATTTAAACAGAACGAAAACTTTAAAATGTTATGAATAAACAGACAAAAATATATAAATATAAATTAAATTGTAATCAAACACACATTAATGAATAAATAATGGGAAACTAAAAATGTGAATAAATTATCATGCATAACTCTTTCAGAAATAAGAAAATTCTAAATGCAAAATCATATAAGCCTACCTGTTTACACAGTAATAAAATTTAACATTTTTTAAATAGTTTTTTAAGTTATTATTGATTGAGTAGCTAAGATTTGAAAACAGTTTTTTTTAAGAAATATGTTGCATGAATCAGATTTGATTATTAAAATTATACATCAATAATGTATTAACTTAACACAAGAACAGAACAGAAGTCAGTAGACATAAAATAGGACAAAACAAAAATGAAATAGCAGCATCAAAATACAGTGTAAAAATGTTATTAATAATATATATTTTAAAACACTGACAAAAGTTCCTTTTCTTCTTAAATCCATTATAAATAAGATTTATTCTTCTATATAGTATAGTCCCATAAGTGTAAAAAAAAAAAAATTAAGATACATTTAAATTGCAATTTTAAGAATAAATAATAAAATAATGCAAAATTGGCCAAAAAATACTTACTTCGCACATTTTCAGGGCAGGCAATGAACCTCTCTGACTTGGTACTACAACTACTGCATTTCCAAAAGCGATGGCTGAACTCACAAGAGTAACAAATGATAAAAATGATTTTTGATCAGGGCTTTGAATTCCTATTACACCCATAGGAAATCGATCTTTCAATACTCTACCATAAATTGATGTATCCTGCAAAAAAAAAGAAGAAAACAAATCAGCAATATAATATAGAAATTGCTAGTAGTTTATCTAGCTTTTTTATATTTAATGAAATATATAATTTGGAAAATGTTCCATGTCAAATTTAATCAATCTTTGCATGTTCTAAATCGAGGGATTACAATATGTATACAAAAATTTTAAAATGCATAAAAGCAAGAATCTGTAGAATTATAATAACAATGAAATCAGTAATTCAAGCTGAAAATTTTAATATTTGTTTAATAAATACTGTGTAACTATTGTTCTAGAGCAGTATGGACATTCAATTACAGTTTGGAATGTTTTAAATTGTAAAATGTGATCATTTATCAAAGCATAAATGTATTTAAAAACAGAAATATGCATTTCCTTTTTGTATAAAATGGTACAAATTAGATTTCCAAAGAAAATCATGCATTATTTTAAACATAAATTGGGAGTGCTCTCTCCTTATCTTTTTATATTTGCTCTTTCAACAACTATCATTTTTCATATAAATAAAAAAATAATAATTTTACAAACTAAACAAAATGTTCTAGATAAGTATGAATAAAAATATTCGGTACTTTTCAATTATAAAGGCACAAGATGTCACTGAACGGGTGATAGGTTGCTCCCATAATGTAATAGAATATCCAGTTTTCAAATCGACTGACCCCTACTTTAGGGTTATTAGGATTTTTCGCCTGATGGAAAAACAGTAACTACTTGAAATTTGACGTAATTTTGCATTTTTGGCGATTTTTCCCTTTCCCAAATAATGATTATTTGGCGATTTTTTTCGTTGTGCCCGTGTAACAGAAAAGTACAAAATATCCAAGTAATGATCCTATTTTGATCTTGGCCTTATTTATTCATCCCATTTTTCTGCATATTCTAATAAACTTATTTTAGCCATAGGTGATCCAAAATAATTTTCATTTTAATTTTTTCATTTTCATTGAATTTTCTTTTAATGTGTATCCAAAATAATTTTCATTCAACATGGATGGCAATATATATTTTTTTAAAATCCTAAGTATATATTATACTTATTTGCTAAATCCCACGATATATTGAAGGAACATACTCTCCTCTTTAGATTTGGTCTCACTTATTAAGCATTTGAGTTAATGTAATCATATAAGCATGAATAGACAGGCTTACACACAGTTAAATCTATTGAAAAATGTAGCCTAAAATCCAACAAAGATTTTTAATTTGAGTGCAAAAATTATATGAATTTCATTTAACTGGATAGCTTCACTAGGTTTTGAATTCACATAAATTTGAATTTTACATAATTAAAAAAAATGTCTGACCTCTAACATGGCAAAATACAAGAAACATTTTTGCAAATACAATATTTTTTTATGTGCAAATTTCATTGATTAGAAAATTAAAATCGTACCTGCAATGCATTCAACTGACCTTTTTAAAACACAATATTCAGATATTTTTAAAAGAAGGGTTAAGACTAATATTCATTAATGAAAAAAGGATTAAATTAAATTAAAATGCTATTTCAATAACTGAGTTTAAAATTTAATACAAGAATATTTATTTCTTCATATATAATTAGATTTATTTTATTAGGAAATAACAGAAAATTATCAAGTAAAAGAATAAAATTATTTTTTTAATTAAGAAAAAATGTCTTAAAACTGAAGACAGTTTAATGCATCGAAAAAGTATTTAGTCCTTTGAAATTTTCAAATTATCAAAAAAATATACATATTATAGAGTTAATAACAAATATATTATTTACCACTGATTCACCATTAGATGTGGCAATATAAATGGACCAATAATGCAACCTGGAAATTGATTCTTCTACTTCTTCAGAGCATACTACATTATCTTCTCCAGTGAGGTTATGCAAGAGAACTGCAAATTCCTCTTTTCTTTTGGTTAATGTTATTGCTGCTTTACGCAAAATATCCGAAACTTTATATTTGCTCAGACTTTCCCATCTGAAAAGAGTTTATTAAAATGTTAATACATTATTAACAAATAAAAAATATCTTCATCAATTTTAAAAAATTGAAATAAATTACAACTTTGTTACATATGTTATATACAAGAAAAAGTTCTAAACCAACAGTAATTTTATAATTTAAAATCAAAATAAATTAATTATTTAAAAGTTGTTATGTATTTTTAGAATGAGTATTAATCTATATTAAAATATATGGGATGATCCTAAAAAAAAGTTTACAAGCAGCAGTATCTAGAAAATATAAATTGTTGATGGGAATATTATTACCTAAAGTGGAGACAGATGATACTATCTGTCTCAGACCAGTCCTTCAAGCAGTTAGTATTAGTACTGAGACCTGAAACAGTGACAGTAATGACAAGATGTCTAGAAAAACGATCTTGAACAGAGGTACAAGTTGTGATATGATTTCTATGAACCAAGAATATGTCCCCATCAAACATTCACAGACAAATTGTTGAAATGTACAAGGAGCAAAGCAATGAGTAAACAACAGGTGTCGAAATGGTATAATTCTTTTGAAGTAGGATGATTGCTGGTAATATTTAGGTAGGAGGTCTGGAGTCACCCTCCCATCAATACAGACCTGATTTGGCTCTCAGTGAATATTTCCTTTTCCTAGCATTGAAGAAACACTTATCCAAAACAAGGTTCATATCAGATGGTGAAGTTCAAAAAGGTGTCGATGACTGGCTAAATAGCTAGAGACCTGAATATTGCCAAAATCAGCTAAACAAATTGGTCCAGCGATGTGATAAATGCCTCAACAAGTTTGGTGATTATGTAGATAAATGACCAATACATATGTCTTAATTACCATTTGTATCCTAGATTTGTTGTTAACAAAGCATTGTTCCTTTGCCTTGTATACTTTTTTTCAGATCATCCCTTGTATGTACTAAACAGTAATCCTGAATTAAAATCAAGTGTATTTTATTAAAACAATGGTAAGAGTTAGCTACTAAAAACTGCACGTTAAAAAATGTTTCAAATAAATTTTAAAATAAAATATTTAGAAAAATTTCATGCAGATACAGTAGGTAAAATAAGGTGATTTAACTGCATATTTTCTGCATAATTTGTTCACACTGAAAAAAAAAAATAATAAACACTTGTAAAACAAAATTCTTCTATTTTTTAAAAAAAATAAACAGAGTTATATTACTTTGGTTGTATAGCAGAAGCACTTGTAATTGCAGCAGTCAAATCTGAAGATGTTCCATTGGCAATGTAAGCATAAGGCACTTTCTTTGCATCACTAACAATCAAGTAAGTATTGTTACTGGGTTTCTTATAAGATCCTCCAATGTGAAGATCAAAACTAAACCTGATTCTGAAATATAAAATATAATAAAAAATTTCATTTTGAATTTTAAAATCCTTTGTCAGAATAATTTTTTCTGCGCCTTTTTTAAAAATCAATGAAGAAAAGTATTTGAATATAATTTCAAACCTTTGCTAATATATAATACTTTAAATGATGTTAGGTGTTCTATTTAGAGCTTTAAGCTTAACAAAAAAAATTATAATTTCTCAAAAAATTAGTTTAACTAAAATGCTCTGATAAAAAATACATATAAAAAATTATTGCAAATCAGAAGGGAAAAAAATATTAAGCAAACAAACAACTATCTCAAAGTATTTTATTCAGTCAAAAGCAATATGAAGAATATTTATATATTCTTTTACGAGAAACTTTAATTGTAATTATTTTTTTTTATTTTATTTCAATTTAAACTAATAACAATAACAAATAAGAGAATATTTTTGTAAAAGATTTTTTTAAAAGGAAATCCTTTTTTGTTAAACTGAGATATAATTTGCAAAAAATAGATTTTACACACTACTTAAATCACCTGCTTTATTAAGACATTTCTTGCAAATTTTTGAAAGTATAATTAATATTATACTATGTTGCAATAAAAATAATAATTTTATTTAAATTCAAACAAACTTCCAGGTGTGAATTTACAAATAAATAAATTTCTAATATGAACCTTTTAAAGCTTTTATGCATATATATAATATCAAAATAATTGTTTCTGCTCATATTGAAAGAAAATGAAAAAATTACTATAAAAATGGGTTTTATATTTTCTACATCTATTATTTAATAAGATTATGCATCATTAATTTGTGAGGAAGAAAAACCTTAAAAGTTAAATTATCAATATGGTTGCACAATTACATTTTTTAAAAATTCACAAGCAAATATAAAATTTTAGAATTTCCTTAAATATATTAAAACTATGTCTTGGGACTTCAACTTTTTAAAGTGATTTAATAAAATAATTACAATTTTTCGCTTATATTGATACTGCACTCATGAATTTTTTTTTTTCATATGTCATTTTCTACAACTGTTTTGAAACTGAATTTCTCTTTTATCTTTAAAAGTTACTAAAGCATATAGACATATTTGCAGACATATTTAAAAAAAAAAAAAAAAAAAAAAAAAAAGATTTGATCTAGCACTTCAGAACAGATACCCATTAGATTGCAGAGAATCATATACACGTCACTGAATAATATGATATATTTTTTTAAGCATAAAAAACTTTTTTAACTTTTTTATTTTGTTCTACAGAAAAATCTTGTACTTTATTCTAATGCTTTTTCATCAAGCAGTGTATTTTAGCAAGCAGATCAGAATAGAATAACAAGTGTCAGATTAAAAAACGGTTACTGCATAAAGCTAAAACAAATTTTAAGAGAAAATCTTGTTAAGAGCAAAAAGAAATTCATAGAAAGGAAGCTAAGAATAACATAACATTCAGTAGGATGCATTGGGGGGGGGATCCCCCTAAGTAATCATCTATTCTTCTATGAATTTCAACTGAAATAAAAACAATGACACAAGGTATATATCCCCCCCCCTTAATTCCTTTATACTTCTTTTCTAGAATAAAAAAAATGTAAACTTTTTTTTTACTTCAATAGATATTTTTCTTATATGGAAAGTTATTCTATACAAAAAATTTAATTTCTAATGAAAATCCAGCATTTTTTAAAAATATTCAATATATAGAGATTTTCATTACATAGGTGATAGCTTATATATTATGCTCATTTTAAAGAAAATGGTGATTCAAGCATTTAAAAAAAACAATTACAAAATGTTAAACGTATAAAATATTACAATATAGGATTTGCATTATGTTTGAAAAGTATTTACATAGAAAGAGGAAGAAAAAAAACAACTTATAACTTACTCTGGATTACTTTTAATGCTATTTCCAGAAAGCAAATCTTTACCATACAGTTTAATCTCTTGTTCAGCTTCTGCTTTATCATATTTCTGTATTCCTGATACACCAACATTTAAATGACTTAAAAAGGCCTATTAAGAATATTAATTACTAACATTAGTCAAATGAGTAATAAATCTATACTTTCACATGTAAAAAATTTACCTTAAGACAACTGTATCAAAATGCTAGTGCTTACTAAATTGGCATTTAAAAAACTTACTTTATTTTATGTGATTAAAACTGATAGATTTTTTTTTTTTTTTTTCATTTTAGTTACATTACAAAAGTTTAAATCATGAGCGATTTAATAAAATTTATATTTTTAAAAGTACCCTTTGAAGTCTCATTTAAAGCATTTAATATGAACAGGAAGTACAAGAATAAAACCATGAAATAAAGAAAAGCAAGAACAAAAAAGATTTACTTGATCTATCAACTTTGATTACATCAGTCATTGCAATTCCCATGTATAGTTTTTTACATTGCACAATTTACAGAAATAAAGTCTAAAAGCATATCATGTTTCCAATTTGTGTTATTTCTTTAAATATTTTTTTGTACATTTTTTTAATGTACAAAATTAATTTAGTAATTTCTGACTGACTTTAATGCCATTTTTTTTCTTAGACAAAATGTTATATTTAAAGATATATTCTAAATAATAACAAAAATATCATCCATGTATAAAATATATTCAATACTATCACAAAATGCAGTAACTAATTTAAAGATATATTCTAAATAATAACAAAAATATCATGCATGTATAAAATATATTTAATACTATCACAAAAGTCAGTAACTAAAATAATGAAAAATTCTATAGTAAGATATTATCAGAAGCAATAGGAAGGAAAGCATATAGTATTAAATACAGTAAAATTAATATAACTGAAATTAAAAGTGTATATATATAGTTTTTTTCAAATTTTTCAAATTTTAAAATAGTGCAAAAATATTTTTTGTCCTAAAACATACTAAGAAGTTATCATGAAAAAATATCAATATTTTTTATTCCTAATTTAAAATTAAAATTGCATTATGGTGCATATTCCAATTGTCTAAAGAATACTTGTGTCAGATATGGTAGCTCTAGGTCCAGTGATTTATCCTTCAAAGCACAACATTAAGTGTATAATAATTACAATATGCAATTCACAAAAAATATGCCAACATAAAAACATAATCATGTTAAAAATAGAAATATTAATACATATTTAAGAAAACGGTACTTTTCCGTTATGCAGATGCGACGAAAAAATCACCAAAAAGGTGCCATCATTCATCAGCAAAAGAAAAAAATGCAAAATTACGTGAAATTTTCAGTTTAAGCACGTTTTCATAGCTCCTGCACTTGGTAACTTTGTCCGCATTGGCAACATTTGTTTCATCATTTGCCTCACTTGGCAACTTAAATTGCGTTTGGCTCTCCCATTGGTGACATTTTGCACCCGTATAACGGAAAAGTACTAGAAAAACTTACTTCTTTCCCACCTTCTAATGAGCTTGATCCTAAACCTGCACCACCATAGACAGCACAAGCATCAAATATGTTTTGAGAGTTAACCCAAATAGTTCCTGCTCTTAATTGACTAGCCACTTCTAAAGCAAGGGTCAATTTTTCTGACCAAATGCTAACATCGCAACCAAGTTTATTGTAATTAAACATTGCTACAGATTCCTTCACTGTTCGAAAAGTTGTGGTGATAACTATAGGTCCACTTGATACCTGAAAAGACAAAAATGGCCATTTTATAAATTTAAATATTAGGATCATGTAAACAGTAACATAATATAATTTTCAAGGAAAATATAAATCCCTATAAATATTGTCTTTCTAATAAAATTCTCTTGCAGAAATAAATAAAAAATTTAGCTTAAAATATACGGGAGAAATTATATGTGTGGTGGTCAGTTCATCAATCAGATAACAAAAGTATACACTTTTGTCTAGCGGTTATGTTACGCGGTAAGGCTCTAATAAACCCGAGTTCGAACCTCAAGATTGAACATTGGTGATCCTGGTTCTGAACTAACAAACGCAATCTTCGGGGCGCCCTCTACCGGTAGCAAAAGTCGCCACAATGCTTAAAGAGACAAAAGTGTTCGTCGGTCACCATACTACTTAGCGCGAATAAAAGGTTCGTCGGTCACCATACTACTTAGCGCGAATAAAAGGTTCGTCGGTCACCATAATACTTAGCGCGATTAAAAGGTTCGTCGCCCACCAAAACACTTGGCGCAATTAAAACCGTCGTCGACAGCCAAAAAAAAAACTCGGTGCTATGACATCATTCGTCTCACATACAACTTACTGGTGGGGGAGTAATGTGGTGGTAAGTTCATAAGGCAGATAGCAACCTCCGGACAAGAGTGAACACTTCTATCTAGGGGCAATGTTATGCGGCTACGGACCCAATGGTTTCAAGATCATGCAAAAAGAATGCACAGATGCAATATTATATCAGTTTTAAAATGATTATAAATTCTCTTAAGTTTTAAAATAACTATTGAAAATGTTAATGAAAGTTGAATAACCATAGAAGCATACTTATATCTAATTTAATGAATCATTTGCATTGAAAACAAGAGGGATTTCTCATAAATGAATAGAATCATTATGAGATAAAATTATAAATATCAAAGTGTTTTTTTTATTGTAATACATTTTTGACAAAATTCTCAAATTGTAAATTCATTGCAATGATTCAAAAGGCCTTTCTTTTTGCACCATTTTAGATATTTCAGAGCCTGCTATGAAATATATCAGAAACAAATATTTGTACCATCATTCTGAGGTCATTTAAAAAATGATTTCTTTATTAAGGAATTTAATTCTTTTTCTTATTTCACTAATCTTTAAAAGTTATTAATTTAAATGTTGGCCTAGAAAAAAATGTCTACATGATGCTCCATTTTCATGTTTCATAAAAAAAAAAAAGGAGTTCTTATGACAGAAAGATTCATGTATTTTCTGTTTCATAACACAGATCAAAAATAAATAGTGTCTTCAAGCTTTAGTTACTATTAATAATATACTAATACTAAATACCATTTTAATTTATGGAATAATTAGTTTTTAGCTTTATTTATAAAGATGATTACTATGGAATTTAGCCATATTTTAATAAAAAACTGCAGAAGCACATAACACAAAATGCTTATAATCCAGCAATCTATTATATATAATACCTTACGATACAATGCAGATGTTATAGGCAAATTTTCTAATAATGTAACTCTAAATTGCTCCTTTTCAGCATTAACTTCTGGACCTTCAACAACCTGTAGATAAATAATAAATAATTATATGAAATGATTGAAAAAATAAACATATTTAAGTGCATTCTTAATCAAAAATATACAATCATACCTTAAAACCCTGGATTTTAGCTTCTTCAATATCTTTTATCAATTGTTCTTTTTGTTCTGTAGTGACAATGCAAGTTAAATCCACTTGTTGTAAATTAAAACCTACAGAAAGTTCAGAAATTTTTTCTTCCAATATCTGTAAAAATTTCTGTTGTATTGATGCTTGAAGAAAAACGTTACAACCACTTCTTTCACTCTAAAATAAAAAAATAAATAAATAAAAAAACCTTTGAAGAATATAAATTATTCTTTCTTGAAAATATTAAAAATAAATTGTAAAAATTCTAAATTAATATGAGTAAAAAGTAATAGTAGCGACAGATCTCATAATCTTCTTAACATGAAGAGCTGAGAAGATATAAAAATCAATATAATAAATTTTAGCATGAAAAAGAAATTAAATAAGAAAAATGCTATTAAAATTAAAATTTTTAAAAAACCCATAATTTTAATTAATTTTGATAGGAAATACGTTACAAAATAATTAAATGTGAAATTATTTCTATTCAATAAAACTGCATTTAAAATCATTTTATACACAAGTTGAATGAAAATTCTAACCCTTGTATCACTGTGCTGTAAAATCTCCAATATGCCATCAGCAGCTGAAAGTAAGTCAGCATTTTCATAAACAATTACTATAGGCTGCTTTGTAACAGAAATCTGAAAGGGTATTCCTCGTAAAGATGCTGTTTCCATAATTTTATTGCTTTTAGGAAGAGTTCCAGAGAAGACAATTTTATTAAAATTTGGTAAATCTGACAATGTGACTACATCAATAGGCAAAACATTCAGAACACCAGGAGGTAACCTAAAATGAATTGCACAGTTTTACCATTTTAAACATATATAATTACTAAGTATAATTACTAAATATAATTAAAATTATAAAATGACTGTCATTTAGTACTAAATATTCTACATTTTTAATTATGTGAACTATATGAGTATTCATCACAAAAATATATATAAGAAGAAATTTTTATTAAGTATATTTACAAAATTACAGCATATCCCTTAAATATAATCATCAACAAAGTCAAACGTTTGACTCTTTTGTCAAATATATAGAAACCAATGATTTCAGAATCAGTTAACCATAATGCTGAGATATGTCTGCTTGAACCTGAATGTTATATCAAGAAATCAGATATCTTGCAAAAAGCACCACCAATAGTTTTCTTTGTCATTTTTGTGGAAGGAGTGGAGTTGGTACTTTTCATTTAATTGTCATTTTGATTTTGGCTCTTGGCTCAGTCTCATCAGTACAAAAATTTCTTATAGAAAATGCAACCCTCTATTGCAGTGCCTACCAAGATGAAGATCAACAAAGAAATATTGATTTAATATTTTTATTTTGAAGAATCAATATCTGATGAAATATGACACAATTTTTCTTACGTTAAGAATGTTTTTCAGTGTAGATATTATCTGTTTTATTACGGAGACTAGACTCTAAAGATAATTCTCTTGCAGTCCATCAACATTTATCAGAAAAGATATGTCTCAGGATCTCTGTCTAATAATAAAGATGCAAGGATAAAATATATCTTACACAATTTTATACTGTTACACATTAATACTGTTTCAAATTTACGCTCTCATTTGAAACAGTATTAATGACCTATCCTGTAAAATAAAATGTTATCATTACAGGATTCCAAGAATCTATCAAATTCTTGTACATTATTACCGTGAAACACCTTACTCCATATTGATCACCACTTGGAAGCATGCTTTAAAGTAGTTCAAATAAAATTTTCCACTTTGTTTTCTTGCTGTTTTTCAACTAAATGCTTAAAAGCTATATACTTCCCTTCACAATGTCCAAGAATTTGCAATTTTTAATTTATTTCAAACTGCATTTATATGAAATATTAATATATCTCTTTTAAAGATATACATTATACCGCCAACTTGTATTTAGCAAAGTTTATTAGACTGTCTATCATAAGTTTTTAATGAAGGGCTATTTAAGTTTAATAGTAATGGTTTTTATCATATAACAAAATGGAATTTGCTAGACATATCTTATAAAAGCACTCAGATCACTAAAGACAGAATTTTCAAATCTTAAACATTGATATAATTTTCTACCTTTTGCAAAATATTAACGTTAGTTGAAACAAGATAATGTATTTACCCAGACAAAAAGCAAAGTTCAGCTAAAAGAAATGCAGAAAAACAGGATTTTACATTTGGCAATAACAAAACTGCATTTCCTGAAGCCAAAATGGAACCAATTTTCCAACTGATTCTTAAACAGGGTTCATTATAATCCTCAGGAATCACACATACAACACCTACAAACAAAATAATAAGTTAAAATTTTAATTTAAAAAATAATAATAGCAAAATAAATAACAATATAAAACTGAATATAATTAATGAATCATTGTTTACAATGCATTATGTAAAAGAATAGGAGAGATAATTAAGAAGAGCAATTAATATTAGACATTATGGGTTTAAAAATATAAAGAAGTATATAACTAGCATTATCAGTATGATCACTCAATTTTATCAGTTAATTTCAAGAGTAATACTGAAATATGAAGTTGTTAGATCATCACCAGAACATTTTTTTTTTACATTAATGATATAAATAAGATAATCTTTGGAAAAATGTAACTTAATGTAATAGTGAAAAAGTTTTTACGTCTTTCCTATTAAAAAAACTAAGGATCAAAAAGTAAATAAAATTTTCATAATTTTATTTGTATTCAATGAAAGATTTATTTGAAAATATATGAATTGCATGTAAATAAAAGTGAAACATAAAAGCCAACTTGTAAAATAAGTTTTTTTTTTTTTTTAATTCTAAAACAAAACCTCAATTTTTAAAAAAAATCTGTTTTAGTTCAAAAACATATTTGATTGGATAAATATTTTTTATAAGTAATATAATCCTATTTTATTTATCTAAATTTAATAGGTAAATAAAATTTTTATATGTATTACAAATGTAATATTTTTATAATAAACTTGTTACGTTATCCAGATGCAAATATCACCAAGGAAAACCAACCGCAAGCCAAGTCGAAAAGTGAAACGAACATTTCACTTATGGTTGTAAGAAATTTGGCAGAATTCTACAATATTTGGCGATTTCTCACTGGATCCAGCTAATGGAAAAGTGCCATAAATAAAATTTTACTGGTTTACAGATTGGAGAAAGTACCACATCAATAAAATAGTAATCGCTCTCCTTCCCCAAATTAATACATATCTCTTTAAATCTGAGTGATAATTTCATACCACTGTCCTATACCATCATCCCATAACAAATTAAGTAAATGACTGCTAGGAATTTCATAACAGATGAGAAAGAGTACAGACAGTATTTCTAATAGAATTGTTTTAACCAACTCCTATACCAACTTGCAGGCATCTGTAATGGCAGTTTAAAATTAAATGCGGCAATAAATTGCATTCTAGGGAAATAGTAACTTTTCCTCCGCTATATATAGCCCATGCTTGATATGCAACCTCAGCATCTACAAAATGACTACACACAATTTGTGTAATATCTGCTCAATTTTTTTTTGTTTGGTTTTTTGCAGAATTTATAGTTTTGTTACGACATTTTAAACTATGTTTTATTATAAAATTAAATTTAATGTGTGTTTCTAACAGTAACATTTACAAGAAGGAACCATTTTTGTGTGTGTCTATAGTAGAATACCTTCATGAAAAGCATACTGAGCATTTCATTAATCTATAGTGAAAAAGTCAATTGCCAAAATTCTTTTTCAAAGTTTCTCTTTTGAATATTGCATTAAAAACTGATATTTGTACTAATATAAAGTTCACAAAACTATCTTTCAATTTTAAAACTTGGTCATGCACTTTTAGATTTAAAATTAAACCTTGAAAAATAGTCTGTTTCTAAAAGCATATCGTTACCTTTTACCTATAGACAGCCATCTTGTATAGTAGCATGTTATTTAACTTTAGAAGCAAATGATACTTTTATTTAAAAACTTATATCTACAAACAGATTATTAATAATGTACAATCTTCTCAGATCAGATAAATGGATTTTAATCAGTTATTAACGATTAGTCTTAGTCATCCAAATTATCTTTGATTTCAATATTATCAGTTTCAACGAAAGTAAATGAAAATATAAATAGAGATTAGAACCAAATTCAAACTGAAATTAACTAAAAGTAAACAGCAATTCCTTTTTAAAAAACCTTCTTAAATGAAATCCAGAACTGGAAACATCTATTCCATCAAAACACGCCACAACACTTTATAACCAGCATTTAAAAAATATACTTAAATAATTAAAATGTACTGTAAAAAATGAAATTAAAGTAATTAAAATCTGCTTTTAAGGTATATTATTCATAAAGAAAGAAAAACCTGTTTCAGTACAGCCATCATTTTCTTCATGTAGTTTAGTCCAATTTGAGTAATACTTAAAGCTCTGTATTAAATCAGGTACATCCTTTGTTTTAATTTTATGCAAAGTTTTCCCAGATGCTATACACTCAACTAATCCAA
>JAPMOQ010058285.1:738152-786166 GCA_026543055.1 Argiope trifasciata | reverse complement strand
ATAGAGCATTCTGAAATCATGCTGTAAACTGAATTGATCATTATTGTGTTCAAGCTTCCGAAACAGCTGCAAGGAAGTCTTCCTATAGTTGTTAGGAAGAATCATGAATAATCATCTTTTTAAAAAATTATGATTATTTTTAAACTAGTAAAAAAAAACAATCAAAGCTGTCTATTTTTACTGTAATTTTTTTACTAAGTTTTGTTAATTATTATTTTATATTGTAAATTGAATTAATTGCTAATTATTATCTTGTATCCTAAATTGGTTAAAATTGTATTTGTTCTAAACACATATATGCATTTAATAAAGTAAAATATATATATTTTTTAATTTCAATGAAAAATAATCATACATCCAGATAAAGGGACAGAATTTTTATTAATTAGCCATAGTTAAATTCTTGAAAATATTCTTTAAAAAATTAGATTGCAGAAACATATAAGAGAACAAAAATGATCCATATTATTTTACAGTTGCATAAAAAATATTTCAATGAATAATAAATAACAAAGATTCACAATTACTTTAATAGATACTCTGATCTCTGATAACCATTTAGAGATCTCCATGCATTAAAGCCCTTTTCTGAGGAGGAAGCAGCATCTTCTAAAATCTCTGGAGATGGAAGACAAACATCAGCATAATGCTCACCAGTACATGGGTTGGAAATTTCAATTTTATTATCTAATGGTGCTAACCACTTGTTATCCACAAATCCAGCAAAGCAATTGGAATGTTTCTCTAACCAGTCCTACAGAAAAAAAAAAATGACAAATAAAAAAAATTAACAAGGCAAAGAATTAAACTTATCATTTATTTCAACTTAAAGTGTATGTATGAGTGATATTCTAATAAAGAAATATTAAAATGAATTCATGTATGGCATAAATAGGTGAATTAGTAATGTGACTAAATATAAAAATAACTAATTTGTCTTTTTGTTTACTAATTATTGACAATGATAAGTATTGTTTTAAATGAACACTAGTTTTAAATTGAAATAAAATAATGTAAATTGATACAGACATAAAAACATTTATCATGAAAACAGAAAAATTTATATCCTAAAGTGAGTCAAAATCCTTAATTATGATAGAAAACTTTTACTGACAAGATTGCAATTACTGCTTACTAAATTTTAGAAATAAATTATTAAACATAGTACATATGCTAAAAATGAAAATGTTGTTTGATTAGATAGAAAAATTTGTTAGATTAATCTTTAAAATGTTTAATTAGCCAGAAAGGATGCATCACATTAACACCTCACAATCACTTAGAGGTCAAGTAAACTCTTTTTACAGTTGCCATATTATACAGCATCTATCATTTAATAATTTCATAAAAAATTGTAAATGAAATATAATGTCTGAGTTTTATGGCAACTATGCCAAGTCATCTATCAATTATTAGGAATTCTTTTAGTCTCCTGTTATAACAATGAATAACTCGTCAATCTAGCTATGAAAAGTAATGAAACGGAATTAAATGGTGATACTTAATTAACAGTACTGGGAATTAATAAATCTATTAAAATTAATAAATCTAGAATGACCATTCAGAGAAATTATTAATACTGATGCAATTCAATAAAATTTACAGAAAAAATAGAAGAAACGTCCCTTAAAAATTATTTAATTTATTCATTTTCCTCTAACATTAAACTAAAAAGTGTTTGATTTGAATATATATTTTATAGTATTTTTTTACAATATTATCATATATTAAGTAACTTCAAGAAGATATTTCCAGAGTATCTGCAACATACTTTTGCTAATTTATCTGAATTAATACTAGGACTATCCGCCATAGTTTGGAAAAATTCCAAAACTTTAATCTGATCTTCTTTTGATATAGCAGGTGAGAAGTTCATATTATTTTAAATCAGTTTGAATTAATTACTTAATTTTACAAGTACTCTGTTTCCTATATGAAAAATACCGGCATTTATTAAAGTGAGTTGAGTTGAGTATTCTTTAAATTTCTATTTCAAATTCTGTTATTAGCGAATATTAGCTCTTTGTTGTTATCAGATGATTCAAAACGAAAGTAAACAAACACATTACTTTTCTCTTCACTTCGATTCTTAGTTCATCTACAGTGGAGGAAATACTATAAATGAATTATTATTAATGTGCACGTAGTAGTTTAATGGTATTTTTGAAGGTTTTTAGGATTAAATAAAGTCTCTGATTTGCAATGGCATGTAATATTTTTTGGTACAATAGCATTTAGACGCATAAATTATTGTTGCAAATTTAATCCATTATTTATTTATAAAAAAATTTGAAATAAAATAATTTAAAGGACGTAAATATACATAAATACCTTATTATTTTTAATTCATGTTATGAAAACATGGCAGAAAATTGTGATGAAAATTCATTGTCAGTCTTGCAATCTTTATACAATGAAACATGCACAATCCC
The DNA here is from genome assembly GCA_026543055.1 of Argiope trifasciata. NCBI lineage: Eukaryota > Metazoa > Arthropoda > Arachnida > Araneae > Araneidae > Argiope > Argiope trifasciata. The sequence continues at coordinate 783,734 of JAPMOQ010058285.1, read as the reverse complement.
TTTGGTTCTTAGGGTTTAGGCTGGTTACTCGCACAGCGGGATTTTAGATTTGATTGATTCATCATCGCCACCATTACTATTGAATTATATTTTAGCTTATACATTTCGTGGAAAAATAAAGGAGCGATTAATTTACTTTTTGCGAACTCTGCGCAGAAGCCGGCTGCCACAGGTGTCAACAGTACTTTTACTATCTTTTTTCAAATAATCAGATACAAATTTATCCACAATGTGTTTTTGCAAAGTCTACAGTTGCTTTTTCAGAGTGAGTTGACATTTCTGCATTAAGCATAATTTTTCTTTCAGCGTCAATAAGTTTTCATTTATTACCAGCCGCCTTTGGTGACTAGCTGGTTTGCAAATCCTAACTGCTGTTTAAAATTATCAGTTAAATACTTTATGTAACGACACTGTCAATTAAATACTTTATGTAACTTGTCTTTTTATAGCTATTTCATCAAAATATTTTTAAAGTTCAAATTTTGATAGGCATATAGTTCACACATGCAGTTATAAAAGCCTCAAGCCCGTAATATACTATATGTCTCTCTAATTATCTGTCAGCTCTCGCCAAATTTCAGATTTAAATTAAAGTGGAAAGATGAAACTGTAAATTGATATGAAAACATTTTTTTTTTTTTTTTTTTTGCCGAAACTAAGCATTTTTTTTTAAAGTATGAAAGAGAATCATTGTGTGTACTACTGAATAACTACAATAATATATGCAATATTTCTAAGAATTATTCAACCAAAATTATTTAGATTCGTCATAAAATTCAGGTTTTAGTTTTACTTTCAAAAAGATTTAAATGAGGCGAATAATAATATATTATTTTATTTTGATCTATAAACACGATTTAAAAAATTATTATTAACTATAAATTTTATACATCTTTTAGTTATAAGGAACCATATTCTACGAAAAGTTCTTGACGCGACAACGTTCAAATACATAAGTGAAGGTTTTTATCTCCTGCTATCAAATTTGATCGATTTATGAAGTTTTGAATAGAATTGTTTAGAATATTGAACATTTTCATTCTTTGACCAGTTAAACTGAGAAATCCTGGACGTTGTTTGGGGTATCCTCTTTGGAATGGTCGATGAAGTGGTTTAAAGTTAAAGTTTTTATTGAATAGTGATCTTCAAATATTCTTAAATCAGTCAGATTTAGAGACAGAGTTGATTGAAGTTTATTTCTTTTTATTTAAAAGCTAAACATTCTTCATTCTTTGAAGCATTTGTAGACTCATGTTCCATACTATGTAATTATTTACTTCATTTAGATCTTTTTTACAGATGCATTTCTATTATTAAAGTTTTACACATTAGACAGTTGAATCGTATATATATATATGTGTGTGTGTTTGTCTTAAACAAAGCTGATTTATTTAATTAATAATATTGAAAAAGGCACAATTTTTTTTTAACATTTTCTTTATAGAAAAAAGATATTTTATATTTATTTCATTTCCTGCCGACACGTGCTGAAAATTAGATTTTTATATCTTTAATTTGATAATTTTACTGATTTTAATCTTTAATTTGATAATTTTACTGATTTTAATCTTTAATTTTATATCTTTACTGATTCAGCTTCTACCGCTTGATTTTAATTGTCATTATATATTGCTAAAATTCCATTCAAAATATTAAAAATTAATTCAATTTAATTAACGAATTAATATTTGAAAAAAAAATGTATTAACATCAAGTGTCATCTACTACAAGTTTAAAAAATTGTATTTGGACTTATGAGTAAAGAGTATTTTATCAATGACTGAAAATTTGAATAAGATATATAAATAATTAAATATAGGATGAATGTAAGCTAATAATAGAAATTGAAAAAAATGAAATCGTAAAAAAATCAGATTTCGAGAGTCTAGAAATAACAGAAGTAATAGCCTTTAGTTCTTAAGAATTTTATTTACATTACACTATTGTTTCTAGATTTAACTATCAATTCTTTTTTATTCCTGAGCTGGCTCTTATTAAAAAACGTTTTTTCTTCTTTGGTCAAAATTTAAACATTATTGGAAAATTAGTAACAATAATACGTTTTTCCAAAAAGTTTTATAATGTTTTTAACTTATTCCTAACTAGCCGTCTTTGGCTACCGGCTGGTTCGCCATGAGTAATGCTTTCTAAAATTTTCAATTAAATCACATATTCATTAGCCTTGAAATAATTCCGGACATTGATTGGCCTGAAATTAATATTTTCTTTAAGATAATGGGCGGAAAATTCTAAAAGAACACGTTTTCCTAATAATATTCTTTAATTTTATAAATCAATCAGTTTTAACTATCGGTTATGCTTCCAAAATATTAAAAATGCTTTTTTCGGTGATGTTGACGAAATATTAAATATAGGTTTTTTTAAAGAAAGCGAAAAAGGGAAAAATATTATTGAATTAATGATACAGATATTGCAAACGATTACATAAATATGCCATTAAGTCGGGATTTCAATGCATATCCTGTCAAAATTCAATCTGGTTTACCGTAAATAAAGATTTGTTGAGTTAATGATATAGATATTGCAAACGATTATAGAAACATTTGTATTTATTTTTTTAGAAAATATCACATTTTATATTTCTTTTATTTTATCCAGTCACGTGCTAAAAGTTGCATTTCTTTAGATATATTTTGTGATGATAATTTTTTTTGAACTTCCGGCATTCTTTTATTTTATCTAGTCACGTGCTACATGGTTAGAATATTTTTTTTTAAATTCGTTAAAAATAGAAGCTTAAGTTATACATTAGAACTCTGATACCATTAGAAAGCTAATTTTTTAATCTTTAGATTGATATAAAAATCATGTTTGTGCCATAATATTTTCGGAAGTTATAGCGGATAAACGCCGAAATTTCGCTTAAATTTTAATTAATTCTAATTCTAATTAAAAATTCGTAAAAAGGGCTCCTATGTGCTGATTCCCGACCTCCAGGGTATACGTGTACCATCTTTTTTTTCTGTAGGTCCAACGGTCTGGCCTGTAGAGCGCCAACACACACACACACACGCACACACATGTTGAGCTTTATTATAAGTATAGATGAGTTAAAAATGTTTTATAAACAAATAAAAATAATGTGAAAAAAAAACCGTTTTTTTATTGCAATACTTGTTTCAAATAAGAAAGCGGCTTATTTTACAATTATCTGCCTTTAATATGGCCCTAAGATTATTTTTATATTGTAAATTTTTAGGGGTCAGATTGAACATGGTTATTTATAAAAGCCTTCAAAAAGGAAAAGCTTCGTGAAATGTTTGTCAAAATCCTTTACAAAATGAGCTTCCAGTATAATACATGTGAATAAAAAACAGAATAACCTCGAACCATCAATTCTAATTTATCAGTCACTGGTGCTAGTCCTTGCAATTATATCTTCGAACGAGAAAAATTATTCAATTTCAAGATATCCTCAAAAATGGTCCCAAAATTATTTTGGCTCCATTTTATAATTCAAAAATATATCCTTCTATTGGAATCATATTACACGAAGTTCACTTTTTTTCGAATTAGAACTAATTTATTTTCTGTGATTTAGCAAAATATTTGTGTGCAGCTATAATGCAAATCAGATTGATTGTGTTGAATCATGAAATCATTTCATTATATTATCGTTTCAACGTCGTTAAAGCTGTAGCAAAAATAAGTTTACTTTTTTAAATATATTAACTTGAAAGTCAATTTTTCACCACAGTTGTAAACTTTTTTTTAAAAATTCTCAAATCATTTTAATTGAAAAAAGTGATGCAATTCATTTGATAAGTTTTACATTATAAAATATTTATTGCGATTTTAAATCTATAAAATAATTATAGATTTGCTTTTCAGTTTAATATGCGGAACAGAATTTAAATTTTATTTTTATTCTGCAGTAACTATTATTAGGATTTATCTTCTGTTTGATAATGAATTAAAAATGAAAATTTTAGTCATATATTAAACATATAGCTGAAAACATTACGGAAAACTTATTTCAGAAACAAATGTATAAAAAAAGTTCTGCTTGTTTTCTAATTTTATGAAATTCACGTATTTCAATTCTATCAAGCAGCAAAGATAAAATTTGAAACAGTTTTTCACTTTTAACTAAATATTTAATAGCCAAGAATGGATATAACCGTGGCCGTCGAGAGATATCTCTCGACTCCTGGAGTAGTCGTGCCAACTAACACTCTGTTGGTATCTTATGGTGCTCTTTCTCGAATTGATGGAGAACTCTTTTCACGATAAACCTTCGACTGTTGTGTAAATCTCATGAACTTCCAAATGTTGTAAATATCTCCCGACGGCCATGATATAACTGGAAAAGTTAGGTGATCACCAAAAATGTGCTAACTTAAAGTATACAATGAAGTTAAAAAATAATTGAAAAATAATTGAATCACTAGTATGGTGGTGATGGTGATTCTAATACCACTTGGTCATACCAAGCACGAATGAGCGGGGCTCTTTTGAATTAAGGCAGAGGCGTGCGCCTTCCGTGATTAACGAGCACCGTTCAGGTGAAAGGACGACTTTGCTCGAACACACATGACACAACCCTTTTTAGGGGCGGTCGAACTCATTCATTCATCCGCAAGTCAGAATTTAGATCCAAATCAGAGACCGACTCATCCCTGGTTCAGTACCCACAGAGGTATTATTTGTTATGGGAACTTGGAGGACTTTGCAGTCGCGACATATTTAACGCGCCCCAACTGCCATTAGCCAACACGATGGTCTTTGGCAGAACCCGCGAGCTTTCGGTTATGAGACTGACGCTCTACTAACCAGGCTACCGCGGTCTCACTAATATTGTATAAAATTAGTAATAAGCCTGTAGCATTGTATCAGAATATGTAGTAATTGCATGAATAAATAAAAATCAATAGACATGAAATAAAATATGTCTCGGTATGCATGTTCATCGGTAATTGTCGAAAAACAGCAAACTAAGCAGAAATTTCTTCTTTTTGTTGTGGTTTCTAATGCCGCCATTGACAAGATAGCTGACAAAGTCTGCGATTTTAAGCCAAGGATGCATTTCTTATTTTTTAGTAGAGCCAACTAGGGCCAAGTGAACGTCTTAAGGCCTTATCACACGGTAAAATATCGTCTGCACTTTCCGTCAGCTTTTTTCCTTTTCTACTTTCAGAACCAGTCAAGCAAGTTTTTCATAATCGACAACTTTTTCTAACCAGCTAGAAAATGCGGACGATAAGGTGAAAATATTGTCCGCAAGCGAAATTCAACCAATCAAGTGAAACTTTGAAGTGACGTCACAATGACGTTATTTTCTGCTGACGGAAAATTCGGACAATATTTCGCCGTGTGATAAGGCCTTTAGCTGCTCACGCATCACATTCACTATTCACAATAAATCAAGGAAAAACATTAAATTTTCTGTTAATTTTATTACATATCTAATTAAAATTTTGAAAAAGTTTTTAGGGAGGGAAAGGGGAACATTTACAACCCAAGAAGCTCTTAGATTTAATAATCGTCAATTGTGGACAGCCATTTTCTTAATTTCTAATGATACGTATTAGTTGATACAATTTAAAACGGTATGCAAGTCTTCAGCCATTACTATGTTAAAATAAGCATAACATTTTCTATAATTTATATTTCTATTAAATACCATTTTATTTTTGTTTTAGATTTATTATTGATTTATTAGTTTTATTATCAACATGTTTTGGGAAAAAACTAATGAAATTTTCGCTTTTTGTCTATTTTATTATTGTTTTGCTTGAAAGCTAAAAAATAAAAAATAAATTCATTATATTCTATGATTGCGTATTTAATACATTAAACAACTTATTGCTTCTCAAGAAGTAAGATCGGAACCTAAGTAAGGCCCATTGAATTGGATTTCTTTTCTCTCTTTTGTAAGTTAGTCAGTTTCTTGTAAATTACTCTAACTTCAAAGTTAAACTTTTAAAGCAAATCAATGCATATTTCTTTTCAGCCCTTTCGTTTCAAAATAAAATGAACCTGAAAATCCAGACATCTCCACCTCGCCTTCTTCGTTGCTCTCAAACAATCCACTATACCCAATCGATTATTATAATACAATTCGAAAACATAGAGAAATATTTTTTTTAAATTCTGATAAATAGGAAAATATTTACAAGCATTTTTCAATGATTCTGTTTTTTGCAATGATTGAGTTTTCGAAACACAATGCAAAGGAATTTTCAAAATTATAATTTTTTAATACTTGTTTCTGATTAAATGAAGTCATAATTGCGTTTTATAACACACTGAAGTTTATTACCCATAACTTTTTATTTTAAATTTTTCCTCCGAAATCAGGGGCAACATCCCCTGATGTAAACTTAAAGGCCTATTGTGAATAGTCACTGTAATAGACCTTTAAGTTTGCATCCGGCCTATTAAATTACTGTAGTGTACTTTTTTCAGGAAAAACCATTGGCTGTGGGTTCCCTAAAACTTTCTTGCATATTTTTTTAAATCAAAGTTGCTATCCGCCTTCCCCTGCACATAAATGTAGAGATTTAATTAGCTGCCATTACTATTCCATATTTAGTTTCATTTTGTTGTAATAGATGTCACCATGGATACCACTGAATACCGCTGATCCAAAGTCTAAGACGCGTGACGTCAAGTTTGAGAAAAAAGCGAACTACGCATTCTCTCGGTAGACGGAGACAGAGAGGGTCCTTTTGCTCCGATTATGAATCTTGAATATGCAACGTAGTTTCGCCATGAAACACTTGATTACGCTTCATCCTTGTTGACATCTATAGGTGATACTTTTTCTCTATTTCTTCTTTGCTGTAAATAAATTTACTCTTTTCAAATATTTTCTCTTTAATCAGTGACCCTAGACACTGATCTAAATGTGGTTGAATGGGCATTCTGTCCCATCCAATTCCTTCATAAAATTATGGACATTTGTTCGCAAATGCCTTTAATAGTTTTGGAGGTAATTAGGAAATAATTTATTTTTGGCGCAAATTTAGCATTAGATTAATTAATTCCCGGCTTGCAGTTAATAGTTTCTAAAAGTCGAATTTATTTTTTCGAAGTTTTATTTCCAAACCGATTGGAAACAAAAATTTAATTTCGAATTGTAATTATAATCGCAAAATTATAAACCAAATGTCATATATTTAAAACCTTGCTATTTTAAGTTATTCGAGTTCAAAAGCATGTTAAAGTATTGCCAAATAGAAAGTCAACACCTTGATGGATTTGCTTGTAAATATGATAGCTTTCTGTGCTTCAGATGATAAATCTGTATTCTAAATTTTCATCTTGCTCTTTTTGTTTTGCAGTTATCGTGTTTATTTATATTCAGACAAACGGACAGACAGACAGATATAAATCTATAAATTTTGTGCAAAGATTATATATTTGCGATTATATTATTTTCTCTATATTTTGCATACGAGATTTTCTGTATTATTCGATTGAATTACAGACGTGATGAATTTAAAAAAGAGAGAAAGAGCATTTATATGCTTCGTAATTCTCTTATCTACCGTGTATTTTCATCTTCTTTAGTTTCCAATCTCTTTTGCTTCGCAATAATCTATACTTATAATCAGGGCTTCGAACCGGAACTGAACCGAAAAACGAAAACCGGAAAAAACCGTTATTTTGGTCGGAACGAAAACCGGAACTGAACCGAAAAAAAATACCGGTTTATTTCGGTTCGATATATCTTTCAGTCATTTTGTTACTGTTACCAACTTATCAATATTTTCTAATTTAACGTCAACTTTATAATTATCATTACATGTATACTGCTTCTCCTATTTTGATATTCACTAGTATTTTTCTGTTTCGAATGAAACTACTTGTAGAAGACCTAGTTTAATCAACTGAATTAAATATAAGTATAGATGAGTTTTTAAGAAAAATATCGAGTTATATTTTATTTTTCACATCTCAGCATGCGATCATCCACGGATGTTTGTATAGACTGTTTAGATCAGGGAGGAGTAAATAGACAGGAGAGGCCCTAAGTGACGTAGCATGAAGCATCTATCAAATCTTCTGCGCATCAAATGGGTGTTTGGTAATGGCGGCGATTCAAATGTTTCGTAATAGTAGTATTTCATTAGGCGATGCTGCCAATTTAGAACGACATTTAAAAAGACATCATAGTAATGAATTTAAAACTGTACAGCAAAAAAAGAAAATTAAGTTGAACCTAAGAGATGAAGCTACTCCAAGTACCAGCGGATCCAGCGGTTCACAAGAAACTTTGGATAAATACGTAAAATCAGAATTTTTGAAAGTAAAATTAAACAAGGAAATAGTCCTTAAAGCATGTATTGAACTTATTACTGTTAATGGCTGTTCATTTGAAATGTTAGAATATTCAGGATTCAAAAAGATTTTAGACGTTAGAAGATATATCAATAATTAGAGGCAATTTTCATATGTTAAATAAATAATATATTTTTTACATAATTATTGCAAGGCCAAGTGCACGATGTGAGAGCCAAACGACGAATGTGGGTAATCATGAACCTAGTTATCAAATGCGATTTTGATAATGGATAACAATGCCAATGCTCGCCGTCCTCTGCTCACCGCTCTTATCGTACCTGCTGTTTGTATCCATTCACATAGTGTACCAATTAAAAAAAGAATAAAATCTTCTAAATTTTGATAGAATTACATTTTTTGTTTATGATAGAATTATATTTTTAGTACAAATAAGAATATACATAAAATGAAATTATTCATTTGAAACTGAACCGAAAACCGTTATTTTTGGCGGAGCGAAAACCGGAACTGAACCGAAAACCGTTATTTTTGGCGGAGCGAAAACCGGAACTGAACCGATATTAATTTTTTAGTTGAACCGGAACGAAAACCGGAACAAAAAAAATTACGGTTCGAAGCCCTGCTTATAATAAAGTTCAATGTGAGTGTGTGTGCGTGTGTGTGTTTGCTGGCGCTCTACAGGCCAGACCGTTGGACCTACAGCGACCAAATTTGGTACATGTATACCTTGGAGGTCGGGAATGTGCACATCGGAGTCTTTTTTTCGAATTTTTAATTAGAATTCGAATTAATTAAAATTTAAGCGAAATTTCGACGTTTTTCCTTTATAACTTCCGCAAATATTATCGCACAAACATGATTTTTACATCAATTTAAAGATTTTAAAAAATTAGCTTTCTAATGCTCAGTGTTTTAACGTAATACCTTAAGCTTCTGTTTTTAACGAATTTTCAAAGAAATATTTTAACTATTTTTTTAGCATGTGACTGGATAAAATAAAAGAAAACAATGACGGAAGTTCAAATAAAAAAACCAGTATCATCCCAAATTAAATCTAAAGAAACGCAACTTTCAGCACGTGACTGGATAAAATAAAAGAAACATAAAATGTGATATTTTCTAAAAAAATAAATGCAAAGCAAAGGATTCTATGATAGTTTGCAATATCTAAATAATTAATTCAACAGATCTTCTTTATTTACGGTAATCCTGATTGAATTTAGACAGGATATGCATTGAAATCGTGACTTAATGGCATATTTCTATAATCGTTTTCAATATCAGTTTCATTAATTCAATATTTTTTCTCCATTATAAAATGTGATAGTTTCTAATAAAATAAATGCAAAGCCAAAGTTTCTACAATCGTTTGCAACATCTAAACCATTTGTTCAACTTTTTTTTCCTTTTTCGCTTTCTTTAAGAAAACATATTTAATATTTTGGCAACATCACCGAAAAAAACATTTTTAATATTTTGGAAGCATAACCGATAAATTATTAGAGCATTAAACTCAAAAAGTTTTTCCGAATAAAGTTACCTACTCTTTAACTACTAATTACTGAATCTTTTATTTTTAACTATTTCTTAAATTTTGTACTGATTTTAAAGAAGAAATAACATGTATTTTTTATCTATACTTGTAATAAAGCTCAATGTGTGTGTGTTGCCGCTCTACAGGCCAGACCGTAGGATCTACAGTTACCAAATTTGGTACATGTGTACTTTGGGGGTCGGGAATGTTCATCTCGGAGCCCTTTTTTCGAATTCTTAAATTAGAATTTGAATTAATTAAAAATTAAGCGAAATTTCAACATTTTTCTGCTACAACTTCCGAAAATACTATCGCACAAACATGATTTTTACATCAAGTTAAAGATTAAAAAATGATAAGTTATAAAGAGAGCGACGTATGTAAGTATTTAATTAAAAATTTTAGAACATATTATGCATGGCAATCCATCTGGTCGCCAAAGGCGGCTAGAATGTAATAAAGCTGGAGAGTAATCTTTTAAGTTTGCTGATATCAAACTGGAAACTGCATTAAGGTATCCGACAACGTTAAAACCATTGGATGTCGACCACATTGGCCAATGTTTCTTTCATTGTTATTTCTTGTTGTTCAGACTTTCTTGTTTCCAAAACAGTTTATTTTTTTCCAGGAAAAGGAAGGCCTGACCTATCATCCGGGATCGCATATTTTTCAACTAAAATTTTTCTTTAATTTCATTGTTCTCAAAATTCTCCACCGTTAACACGATATCTCAAAATCTAATGGAGATATTTACATAAGAATTACAACGTGTGTTTCAAATAGTATGGGCAATGAAATGAGCCAAAAGTTTTATAGTTGGCGAAATACTTTTTCATTTATAGGTGTTTTTAGAAAAATTAAGATGTGAATTTATGGGAAAAAAAAATGCATAGATACGCGTATTTTTGCCTATATCTTCTTTTAATCTCAAAATATTTCTTAGATTTTGGTTCATTTCATTCATCGTTATGTTCTAGAACGTGAGTAAAAAGAAAAATAGGATTGCTGCATTAAAATTTTTTGTAGAGTGTTAACCGTTTTGGGTAAATTTCATTAAAATTTACTACAAATTTTCCTCTTTCTCAAAATATATTGTATTTAAATTTTTTTTTTCGTATATATATATATAGTATTTTGTATTATAACTGACAATGCATCTAAGAACCAAATTTTAAATAATTTTCAAAAAATCCATTTTTTTTAATTTTTTCTTTCGAACGTAGGCGGATACCTTAAATTTCCCAAGGTTAATTTTGGACTTTACTAATGGAGATAATTGTACAGACATATAAAAAAGAACACACTGCCGAAATGGGAACAACCTCCTATATTAATTTTATAAAACAAATTACAATAAAATTCCAATCCTTCAGACCGCTTTGATTAAAGAAATCAGTAAGAGTTTTTTCCCTAGAACTTTTCCAACATATTCAGATTTTGACTCCCCTTCACCATTATAAAAATTAGTTACCTTCAGAAAGACTGTGAACTCTCTGAGTGCTAGGATTTTTATTTTTAGTGTCCCGAACATGTGAGTTTTGAGCTTTACAGTTAAGTCCAGAAAATAGAATCTCCGATTTGGAAGCTTTTATCCAACCAATTGAAGCCAAAACTAAAATTTTAATTATAAGAGTCAATGTCATATTTTATTTATATAAGATGTAGCAGGTTTTGACTGTTGCATTTACCATTCGGAGGACGTTTGGCCCCGACGGATTTAACGTGCACCAGGCCCACTTACACAGCGGTTATTCGGTAAAATCGGGACTCAAACCTACAACCCTCCGGTTTCTAAGCCGAGACCTTACAACCAGGCTATAACGGCCCACTAAATTCAAAATAAACACATTTTAAAAACTGTTAAGAACTAAAACTTCCATGTTCGAAATACTAGAATCTGATTTATTTTTTTACTAAAAATTGTTTACGTATAGAAAAGATCATAACAAGTTTTATCGATAACTACTATTATCCCTTTTTTTGTCAAAAGGGATAATAGTTTTTGATGCACTTTTAAGATAAACGTCTCATTTATTCGTGATCACTTGAATACGGAATGTCAGACAGATTTCCTGGGAATGGATTTCTTTCGAATTTTTTAGAAATCTAGAAATTTGAGGGGAAGACCACCTATACAAATATCATCCGTCTTGCTCAAGGTGCTTTTATGTCACGGGGGTCAGAGACAATATTAATAAATAATTCATTAATTAAATATTCAAAAATTTTATGAGTTTAATTCAAATATTATACAAATGTTATTCAATAATGTACTTATAATTCAAATAATAATCACATATAATTCAGTAATATGAAGTGTAATTATAATTCAAATAACATTCACATATAACTAATAAATTGTTTAAATCAGGGACTATGAACAGTGGCGGATTTAGATACTTTGCAGGCCTTGGCAGTGTGCATTATGAGGCCCTTTCATTTAAAAAATGCTGTTTAATATAACATTTCAGCTAATTTTTAACAAATTAATGTTTTTAAGTTACCATTTTTATTTGTTTAGATTTATAAATATGTTTTTGCCTTTGTTTATCTATACTAATATTATAAATGTGAAAGTTTGGATGTTTGTTATTCAATCACGCCAGAACGGCTGAACTGAATTGCATAAAATTTATCACAAAGATAGATTATAGTCGGGAATAGAACATAGGCTTCTTTTTATTCCAGTTAAATGAGCGGTTAATTTTTTATGAATTAAAAACTAAATTTCGCGCCACAAATATAGAGGCCAAATCTCGCCAATGATGAGTAACGCTCCAATTTTCCCCCCAACAGAAATGAGGTTAGGCTTAGCAGAATTTCGACCAATTATTTCGAACGATTCTATTTATTTTGTTTGTGTTTGATGTACTTAATATCAAATGTTATTAATGAATCGATCTTTCGGAGTCATTCTGAAGTACTTTTAAATAAAAAAAAAACAGGATAAAGTAAACGAAATATTTCTAATCTGCATTGCTTAACCCCAACCACAGTAGGAAAATCAGATATGTGCGTTACGCCAACTGGCGTTGAAATTTCAAGCGTGATTGTTGACAACTTTGTTTTCATTTAAATGAAATGTTTACAAATTATGTGTAGAATTCTGTTGTAGCTATCTCAATCTCCATCTATAAATAAAATGGATTTGACCGGACTTGATTCGCTGTTTTGTTTTATTTTAGGATTACAATCTAAATAAATCGTTTTTACTTAGGTTATGTATGTTTGTTATAAAATTGTGTTTATGTTATACATTTTTCGTATATGCTTAAACTTTTAAATGTATCGTTTTTAGATTAGATTTAATTTTTTTTTTATTTGTCGTTATTTGATAGTTTTTCGTTCATATACATTAAAATTTACAAGGGAACAGAGTCGTGGGTAGTAGCTAATCTATTATAACTCCAGACCACATGGTATTTACTTTTGAATACAATGTTATTAAAGCAGAAAAGTTTATTGAATATATTTATTAAATGAATTATTGAATGAATTTATTGAATATATTTACTTTATTGAATATATCATATATTTTTATTAAATGAATGCTATGAAACATTAGGAACATATTTATCAGGCATAATTGGTTATATTCTTTAATGCTTTATTATTCAGAAAATTTGCATTTTTTACAAATTTATTTCTGTAACAATTAGAAAAATATAGTTTTTAATCGACCTGTTTGAGACACACTCTCCCCTCTCTAGCAATCTAGCTGTACTAAGCAATTGCCTCAGAGGAAATCTGCCATTGGAGGAACGAGGATTCGTCAAAAATCGAGGTCAAATTTGTTGACCTCGATTTAATTAACTCGATTAATTAAAGGTACCTTTATCATTGTGTACTTCGAATGTAAAAAAGTAAAAATATAAAAAGGCATAACTAAAATCACTCAATAAGCAATATTAAAATTAAAATAAAAATGTATAACAATAGTCATGAATAATAATCAAATGGAAAATTTAAAATGCAAATATTTTGCCATAAAATCTGATTTAAATTTATGAAAATCGTTCAAAAAGTGGGTGAAAGCTTCTTCAATTATATTTAATCTTGTGCATCTTCGCAAAAAACAGCAGATGTTAAATATTTTTTTTAAAGAGGAAAATAAAAATATCAATTAAAAATTGTTTTAGTTAAACTTTTTCAATTCCTTTTATTAGTTCACACTCTCCATATATATATATATATATATATATATATGGAGAGTGTGAACTAATAAAAGGAATTGGAAATAAAGGAAATATATATATATATATATCTTGTTTCAATTTTCAATCGTTAAAAAATAACTTTTCATTCATTCACTTAAGCTCAAATACATTTTTTTAAAACTTATTGTGAATGATATTTGATATTAATACAATTTTTTAAAATATTAATTCATTGATTAAATTTAATTAATTTTTAATACTTTAAATAGAGTTTTAGCAATTTGAATTGAAAACTGAAATCTATCAATATAATGCAAGGATTTCAGTATTTTTCACGTGAAGATGAAGAATGCGAGTTCAGTTCTTGTGAGAATCAATAATTTTTTAATACTTAATAATTTTTCTGATAACTAATTAATGAAAAGTAACTAAAATAAAAAATTTCTTTGTTGACCTGAATGGGAATTGTATGTATCTAACTTGTTAGACAACCATTGGCTTATTTCAAAATATACTGTATATAGTCTTACTAAGGTTTAACCCGCCACACCTGAAATAAATAAACGTAGAAAGAAATGATGCATATTTATTTTGTGGCGACCAAAACGGCGAAGAAAATCACCAAAGGTATCCAAATAGTCGCCAAAAGGGGATTCCCCTTTCTCCGTTTCGCATGTTTTCAAATAACCTTGCTACCGCCTTAGCTTTCTATCTAGACTTTTATCTGGTTAGATGGTGGGACTTGTTTCTCTAATTTTCGCTTTGAGAAGCTTGGAGTAAGTAGCGAAAATATCTAGTAATTCTAGTTCGTCTTTTATTAATAACGGCAATATTTTTAATATTGTGGATACCAGTCTAAGCCAGACAATGATCGTCTTAAAGTAGGGTTTTTATTTAGTCCTTACGAAATGTGTTTTGCGTAATTTGCTCCTACTGATTCATTTATAGAACTGACAGCTGTTTAGTATTCATCACGTTTGCATGTTGAACTGGTTTTTCGTTAGAGATTTGACTTCCTGTTTATTGGATATGGTGCTTTTGTTTTCTAATTAGGATCTCTATTACTTTGCCCAATTCATAACTGTTAGGTGTAGCGGTTGAATGAAAAAATAATCTGCATCTCCAAGCTATACTTGTGTTGGATTCTATAACAAGAACAAAAACCAAGGTGCGAAATTTTTTAAGAAAAATTTTGTTATAAAAAAAACATTTTTTTTTTCAATTTGATTTTCGTTATAATCGACAGTTATAATGGACGTGGAGAAAAGCAAGGAAATGAAGGACAAACTTCTTACTGCCATCAGTAATAATGACAGAAATGAAGTTAGAGAACTCTTGAAAGCAGGTGTTGACGTAAATGTAGAAAGTACAGTAAAGGATGGATCAGTTTCAAAGTACGGATATAAACCATACACTCCTCTTATGCTTGCAGCTGAAGAAGGTTATTTAGAGATCGTGAAAGATTTACTGAAATCTCCAGATATAGATGTCAACAGGAAGAACTATTATGGTAGGGTTGCGCTTCATCTGGCAGCTGCAGAAGGTCATGTAGAAGTGGTTAAAACATTACTTACTGTAAAAGGTGTTGATGTAAATGTTGCGGATCCCAAGTACGGAGTTTCTTCTTTGATGTCGGCCGCAAAGAGAAATCAGGCAGAAGTAGTTAAGATATTGCTGAATACTTCTGGGATTGAAATCAACAAGACAGATGAGGGTGGGAAAACTGCTCTTCACCAAGCAGCTTCATCAGGCCATGAAGACACAGTTCAAGTGCTTTTGAAAGACCGTAGAATTTCAATAAACTTAAAAGACAGTTACCATGGTCATACTGCCTTGCATTTGGCGGTTGACTTTCATCATGATGAAGTGGTCAGGATTTTACTGAATCATCCCAATATTGATATAAATGCTCAAGATAAATATGGTCAAACAGCTCTCCATACGTCTGCCTATCATGGTAATGTAAAAGTGGTTGAGATGTTACTTGAATCTGGTATAGATGTAAATAAAAAAACGAAAGCTGGATTCACTGCTATTTACTGGGCAGGAAAGCAGAAAAAAGCAGAGGTTGTGAGAATGATCACTGAACATATACAGCTTGGAAAAATCTTACGACCACATCAGAGAACGAAAAGTATCCTAGTGACTAAAGAGAGTATAGGATATTATGAGATTCTTCCTGTGAATGGGGAACTGCTTGAAGCAGCTGGCACTGGAGATTTAGAAAAGGTTAAATATCTAATGAAGCAACCGGGTATCGATGTGAATTCGGTGGATCGAAATAAAAACACTCCTCTGCATTTGGCGGCTGAGAAGGGTCATGCAGATGTAGTCAAAATCTTGTTGGAATCTGAAGACATCAATATTAATGCAAAAAACCTAGACAAGAGCAAATTGGCCTATCCGGTGCATCCTGGTGAAAATCCAAATCGTAAAAAACTTACTACTGGAAAAACTGCACTTTACTTAGCAACTACGAACGGTCATTTCGAAGTAGTTAAATTGCTGGCGTTTCACAAGGAAACCGATGTGAATTCGAAGGATAAATATGACGAGACATGTCTTTATTCAGCAGTCAGCAATGGCTTCTTCGAAATTGCACAATTGTTGCTGAATCACATAAAAATTCATCCTAATGAACCGTTTTCATGTAATGACTATTACACAGCTTTACATACTGCAATCAGCCGGGGGAATATGGAAATCATCAGAGCACTCATTAATCATCCTGATATTGATTTGAATATAAAAGAGAAATATGAAGAATTA
The DNA here is from genome assembly GCA_026543055.1 of Argiope trifasciata. Classification (NCBI taxonomy): domain Eukaryota; kingdom Metazoa; phylum Arthropoda; class Arachnida; order Araneae; family Araneidae; genus Argiope; species Argiope trifasciata. Next base: position 767,003 of record JAPMOQ010058285.1, on the reverse strand, counting down.
AGTCCATTTCACATGGCTGTTAAAAATGGTAATATACCAGTTGTTGAAATCATGCTACAGCATCCGAGAGTTGATTTGAACCCTACTGATAAGTACAGAGACACTCCTCTTTACACCTGCGCTGAAAATAACAATGAAAATCTAGTTCAATTGCTGTTAGATGCTGGGGTAAAGGTTCAAGAGAATATGTTAGAGAGATTGACTTCTAATAAATATGGAACCGGAAAAGATCGTTCTGCCATTATTCGAATGATCACAGATTACAAAGGAGGCAAAAAAACAGGTCCTAATAGCATTCTATCAACGAACGAAGATCTTCTTGCAGCTGCACAGAAAGGCGATATTCTGAAATTTCAAAAATTATTGAAACGTACTGACGTCAATGTCAATTACATGGACAGAAATAAAAACACTTGTTTACATTTATCTGCGGAGAGAGGTCATTTGGAAATCGTTAGAGAATTACTGAAAAGATCAGATATTGAAGTCAATGCTATGAATAGAGATGACAGTAAGTATATTTACCCAGTTCATGTTGGGGATGATCCAACTAGGGGTGAAATTACTTTAGGAAAAACTCCTTTGTTTTGTGCTGTGATGGGAGGCCATTTGGAAGTGGTGCAACTTCTTGTGAACCATTATAAAATAGATGTGAATGCTAAAGATAAATACGATAAATCTTGCCTTTATCTAGCTGTATTGAAAGGTTATAAAAATATCGTCCAAGCTTTAATTCGCCATCCAAAAATTAACGTAAATGCCAAATATACCTGCTATGATCACTTCACTCCACTACACATAGCAGTAGAAAAAAATCAAAGGGAAATTGTGGCACTTTTGCTAAGTCATCCAAATATTGAGGTCAACATAAAGGACAGATTTAATGAATATACTCCATTGCATATTGCAGCAAGTTATGGATATGTTGCTATTTTAAAACTCCTAATCTCTCGTTCTGAAATTAATGTGAATTTGAAGGATAAAGCTGGTCGAACAGCTCTTCAACTGGCAAGGAAGAATAAGCATGAGTTATTCGTTCAAGTCATGTTGCATATTCGAATACCTGCTTGAAATTAAAATCCTAAATATCAAATCAAATTTGTTTTTGATATAATAATATTAATATAATAGCTAGTTTTAGAGACACTTCTTTATATAATAATGTCAAACATTTATTTCTTTTCTGTGTATTGAAGGTTTTTAAAACTGTTTACAGATAAGAAACAGATCTTTTACAAAATATTCACGTGATGTAGAATATGATTCTGCAAATAGTCTTCTGAATATTCAAAATCAAAAAACTGATGCAAAATTCGTAGTAAAAAAACGGGCAAGAATTAATAATAAGCTTCTTATGTCCCTGCTCTGTAAAAGTAAGTATGTCAAGCAATTTTGAAATTGGAAAACAAGTTATTGCCTGTTATAGAAATTATTTATCAAAAACATTTTTTTCTATTTTGTACTTAAAGTAATCAATGACTTTTCTCTTTTAAAAAATTTAAACATCTTAAAAAAAAATGAGGTAGTGAGATCATTCTATTTGTAGATTTTTTATAAAAAAATAGATATGAAAAATTGCATTAGAAATATTTTGCTTATCATGAAAATTTTCCATATACACTGTGAATAGTATTTTACTGATTAAAGTACCTTTCTCAGATAATGATAGTATTTTTCTTTTAAAGAAATATAGTAAGTACTTTACTAAGTACTAGAATACAGATTTTTAAATATCTGAAATATTTTATTCTTAAAAATATTCTAATTCACAAAATATTATTTATTACTTTCTTCCATATTTTTTATTCAATGAAATTTAAAAAATATATTTGTTACTTTCTAATTTCTCTTTTAAACTGTATATCAAAAATAACTTTTTTTTTGTATTTATGTTATAATAATCATATTTTTTTTAAATCTTTTTTAAGAATATACATAAAATTTATTTCATAGAAATGTACCGGCTATACATCTGAATCATATATATATATATATATGATTAACAATTTTTTAATAATTACTATATTTGAACTTAAAGTCATTCTGAATTCTTTTTTGTGTTAAGTAACCAATTTCAGTTAAATTATAATATAAAAGATCTATATTTCTATTTTGATATAACATGAATGCTGAAATTATCAATTTTTGAGTTTTCTGCTATCTCAAGTTGATATTTTATCGCTATCACCGAAACTGTGTTAAAAAACTTCTTTTACCTTTTATTATTTTTGTATCTTCCTTTTTTTCGTTGATTGCCATTTTTTAAATTTTATTTTTTCGTCTGCTAGCCACGCATTCTGTCAACAAATATCATCTCATTCTTATCTAAAAAGACTGCTTATCATGTAAAATTATCGAATCAAATTTTATTAATTTTCAATGTGGAATTAAATGTATTATTTTTGTTTATCATTTATGAAAATTTTTCTGTAAAGAAATTGTTTCAGCAAAGACGACTATCTGACCAATTTTCTTAATAATATATCAATATTTTTGATAAATAACTTCGAAGATTAATTATGATATGAAGAATAAAATTTGAAATAAATGTTTTATTAATATTAAGTTTTTAAAAAATGAATGAAATGAAAGAAAAAAGAGGGAAAAATGAATTAGGTCTGAAGGAAGGGATTCAAGCTAGAGATTTTTTTTTCTGTGAGGATCTGATAACCTTTTAAGGATTGATTTCTCATGATCCGAAAATTCTAAGAAAGTGAGGATTTTGAATTTCAAAAAATCAATAACGATAAAGCAATGACAAAAATTACACTATAATAAGCAAAATATTATTTTAAAGTTGAAATCTAAATAAAACCTTATCAAAATTGATTCTAACTAAACTACTATAAGACCATTGTCAAACTATGAAGTCAGAAAAAAAAATCCTTCAATAAAATATAAAAGCAAAGAGCATTATGGCTTATTATTTTGTTTGGTAATTTTTTATGAAGAATAAAAGAAATTGAAAAGTTATTGAAAGTAATTCGTAATAAATGGTAGAAATATTTTATATTTCGCCTTTGATAGAATTCATTAAAATTATTTTAATGTAATAATCAACTGGATAGTGAAATTTTCAATAATTCTGCACTGATTGATTTCTCTACAGGCATATACATTTATATATACATATATATTACATTATACATATATATTTTTGTGTCTATAAATAATACTTTGAATTGTAGAATGACTTTTGTTGACTATTGTGGCAATTTCACGTAGTGATTTACCGAAATTGAAATAGTGAACAATCAGCTCTCGTTCACTTAAAGATGTTTGTCCACGTTTACGCCCCATGGTGAAAATCCAAACAAAATAGTTACTTTCTGACTGACCGTGCCTTGTTTCAACACGAAATTTTAAATGCTGATTTCATTTATCTTTTCGTCATTCACTTCGGAACTACACTGTGTTCGAGTTTTATTTTAACTCTCTTTTTCGAATATCCATCTAAATACGTAAGGCGTTGTTTGAAAAATGATTAAATCAAAAAGTTACTTTTGCAAAACCAATATAAAGTGTTTTACTTGTTACCTAAACAAAACATACAGAAAATTTTTGATGATTACGTTTCGTATCTCAAATCGAACGAAAAATGACATAGTGTACGAGTTTAACTTTGAATCACTGTAATATTAAAATATATAATTTATTATTTGCTTTTATTATCATGTATTTTTAATGTAAAATATAATGTCAATTAATCTGGGCTTCTTGGATGGCCGAAATTAGAAAAGTCCAGTATTCTCTTGAGGATGTAGACGCATTCCAAAGAGATTACTGAAAGGCCGAATATTTCGTTCAGTTCTTTTCTATGTCGAATTACCACTGGTGTATGTCGACAAGCAAGATTATCGGTGTAAAAATGCATATATATAGTGTATGCTCAATCTGATAAGATATAGAATAAGTAGACATGCTGAGAAAAGCAAATATATAATAAGTTTAATTTGTTACTGTAATTAAAATTATTTAAGTAATCTTTAAAAGTTATTTTTTTAAATTCCAAATGATGAATTTTATTGAGCATGAAATAGAACGCCTGAGAAATGAATAATTTCAGCAGAGATTCTAATTCTAATTCAGCAGAGATAAAATCTTGGAAATTAACGAGTTTTAACTAGAGTCGAGCTGAATATTTGAAGCAAAGTAATGTTATGAGGAGGCCTGGATGTATTGTAACGCATAGCTTTCAAAGTAATGTAGTTCTATAGATTCGTTTCATTAAAAAAATCAGGTAACTGAGCTTATTGCTCAAGTTTCAAGAAATTTAAACCGCTTATTGCTCAAGTTTCAGCTCATTATTTTTAGGAATTTTTTTCCCTCGAATTTAACCTTAGAATGCACGACATTTAATTTTCTTGCAAAAATAATGTGTATTTTGAATGCCCATACAGATTACGTACTTGCACAGAATATATATATATATATATATATATATGAGATTTTAGATCACATATACATGATTGAACCAAAATAATTTGAGATCAGTTATTTACTGAATATTTTTGTTATTATTTATATAATCTATTGCAACATTTTACTATTAAACTATACTATTAAAACTATTATTGGTATATTCTGTTTTTAATTTATATGAATAATGTATGTTATTAATTTATATGAATAATATATTAGTTTATATTAATATGTATATGAATAATAAATACTTAGCATTTTTTCCTCATCTTCTCAGAAGATTGACTATATATTTCTAATATGTGTTCTAGTTAGTAGGAATCGAATATTAATAAACTGATAGTAAGTTCAATGTGTGTGCTATATACCTTTACTGCTTTGTTATATTATTCATATACAAATTCGCCAAAATGTAATCTAATGTAATATCTGATGTTAACATATTGTGGGTATTTACCTGAACTGTTTTTTTTTTAATCTTGATATTGTACGTGACATGATATGTAACAATGATATATAAATAACATAATGTGATTGCTGAAATATTACTCGAGTTCTAATAAAATAATTTTCTTTCATTTGATTATTTAGTACAGTGATGGGAAACTACGGCCCACGGGCCAACCACGGCCCGTATAAGAGTGCCGTCGTGAGAATATTTGAACGCAATCTTACTTCGTAATGTGACGACCCGCATAAAAACTACCTGCGGCGATATTCAAAACACAGTAGTTCAAAACACAATTCAAAAATATCTTCAGAATTTGAAAGGAGATTTCAGGACTTTAGAAAAATGGAACCAGAGTTTAGTATTTTTGCGACCCCATTCAATGTTAATTACGAAGAAGTTGATGCAAAATTTCAACTTTAGTTAATAGAACTGAACTGTAATACTCTCCTGAAACAAACTTTTCATACTAGAATTTTATAAAAATTTAAATCCAGATAATTTCCCAAATCTAATTACTCATGCAATGAAGATAATGACAATGTTCGGCTCATCTTATAAATGCGAACAAATCTTTTCAACAATGAAGCTTAGGAAAACTGCTTTAAGAAACAGAATTACAGATGAGCACCTTTCATCAGTTTTAAGAATTTCTGCTTCGCAAATGGAACCGGACTATGATGAAATTTGAATAAAACAGTCTCAATTTCATTTTTCTCAAGCACCATCAACCAGTAATGACACCAGAAAATAAAGTGATAATACTTCACATCAAGAACTACACTAAATTCATTTTATATTTTGTGCTTATAATTTTCTTACCTTTTGCTTTTTTACTATTAAAATAATAAGTGTATGTAATAATATATGTATATGTTTATAGAACACAAATTTTTTAACGATTAAGCATTATTCTTTGGCCCGCTACGATCGTCTAGTTATTACAAATGGCCCGTCTTAAAAAAAGTTTCCCCACCACTGATTTAGTATATGGTTTTTTTAAATTCTTTCACATTTGCGGGTATTTTCCTTTTCAAGAAATCCAGACATAGAAATTCTATGCTAATTTATCCGTTTGTGATAAAAGTTCCTTTCCACATTATCCAGATAAATATGATTAGGGATTGTTTACATTTTAGCATTTTCAATTCGACAATGCGAAAAATAATAAGTTCCATCAAACTGACCCCGAAATTTCCAAAATTAAAATATGCATTATACGCTTTATTTATCTGAAAGATTGCACAGTGGCGTATTTCCAATTTGCTAGCCAATAAGCTGAAGGAGTCCAACTTTTCTTACAGCCAATAAGCTGAAAGAGAGCAGAGAGTAAAAACTGAAAAGATCAAGTAAAAAGATAGTGACAACCATTGTTTACTAATTAATTAAATTTACAAACATAACGCAATGCCTCTAACAAGCAGGTATCCAAGTTTTCAAAATTTAATTTTGTTATTTTTGAGATTATTTAATTTTATTTTTTATAACAATAATTCTATAATATTTTTCAATATTTCAGGACATTTTTGCATAAATTTATTGTTCAATCATTCATATATATTTTCATTTTATTGTTTATTTTTGGCACAATGTATTATTTTACCAAGTTCGTCCTTTTCTTAATTCCTACTATTAGTTCATTCTCTCCCTATATATATTTATGTATCTTCTTCTATTGCATATAATGTGCTTTAATTTCTAACTAATTAATAACTACACTTCGTGTATTTCATGGGTAGTTATGCAGACTGTTCTGGTATTTAGCTAATTATTCACTACAATTTATGTCTTCTGAAAGGCAATAAACAACTATCAGTGATGACAGAAAAAAAAAGGTCATAATTGTTTTTACACATCTGGTACGGCACATGGCACGAAGTATAAAATAGAAATCTAGACGGCGTTGCTTCAAATGCTGATTTAATGATTGCTAATTGCTATCACGATAATCATCAGCAATAAAATATGTTATTAACATTTTTAATTAGGAAATTCTTGCATATTCAATCATGGGAATTTTGTAATAGCCATAATTATTGTTTTGCTATGTTATATGCGTGTATTTTTGCTTTAGAGTTATTCATAGTAACTCGGATATAAATACGCATAATTGTAACTTTTTCTAGGTGATAATTTATTCTTCTGTAAATTATCATTAGGTGACATAAATACTGTGCCATCTTTTTTTTAACCATTTCACATCTAAAGCTACTAATGAGTTTCAAGTTTCAACTAATGCATCAAAGATTTTTTAGTTTGAATAAATCTATCAATATAAAAATGGAATTACATAAAAAGGAATAATCAGAATCACAAAAAAAATCGTCTGCAGTTAAAATCCAAATTTATAAAAGTTTAGTCTAAAAACGAGTACAATTTGAGTGAAATAACAATTAAAAAAACAAAAATACATTGTTTTATGTACCGAAACGGTTTTAAAAAAATTATAAATGTGATCAATATATAAAAAATAAATAAATTTAATAATTTACGCAATAATAAATATAATTTAAAGCTTTTTGGTATCTTTAAATTATCATATGTCAGCTTCTAATTAATATCTTCAGTACCCAGAAAATGTATCCCCATGAAATAAGATTTTTACAAAATTTCATTATTTCTTTTAAGTTCTTAATTATGCATAATGGTAACCTACGACGTTTCGCACGCTTTAGATTGATGATTTTTTTTTGAAAGTGACTATTTTTAGAGCCGATAATAATATTAATAAGATTAGAATATCCTTTTTGATTTCCATAGTATGATAGTGTTGTAAAATTTGATTCGTCTATTTGTATTTTAATTTTAAAATTATACATCTTTGTCGACTAGTTGATTCGCAAAGATTAATGCTCGCTAAAAGTTTCAATGAAATATTTTAGGCAATTTAATGTCTCAATAACTTTTACAGCAAATTATTTTGAAGCTTTAAAGTTTGATAGCCATATTATAGAAGGTTTGCACTGTACTGTTCATTATACTATAAAATTTCTAATTTTATGTTAGCTGCTTAAAATGTGAATTTAAAATTACAGCAAAAAGGATTAAATTACTTTTTTCGCTGAAACGATACATTTTTTTTAAAAGTTGAGTACAGATAAACGGATTCTTCAGTATTGAGCTCTTATGAATAGTATAAAATAATTATCTTATAATTTATGCATTATTAATAATAGAAGTACTCAGTGATAATTTCTCAGATTCATCATAAAATTCAATTTTTAGTTTTAATTCCAAAAGCATTTAAATAATACAAGTCATCATTTTTAATTCAATAAATAAATATATATATTTTTTAAACTTTTGAAGTCTAAATTTTAAACTGCTTTTCGATCCTAGGAATCCCATTCAGTAAAATAAATTTGAAAAATCTTTTTAATCTTCTGCCAATAAAACTTATCAAGTTATGTAGAATATCCTTATTTTAAGAAAGTCAACTTTTTTCTTTTATTTGACTTTAATCATCCTTGGGAAAACTCCGAGCGCTGATTGGCGCATATTCTTTCAGTCTATTGATGGAGAGATCTAACAATGAAATCGCACATTTCTATTGATCGCAGATATTCAAATTTTCTTAATTTAATTACACTCGCAAAAATATAGAACTTTTATTCAAAACATTCATGGCTCAAAAATATTTTATTAAATATGACGCATTGAAACGTGAGTATGTATAAAAATTTAAAATTTATGATTCGTCAAAGCCTTTATTGATTCAAAGTACATACATAATTATTTATTACATTTATACTATTTTGTATTTTATGCCTGTTGTTAAAATTTTAGAAATTAACTGCTACGCTTTAATTGGAGTGAATATCTTGTATATATTAGACCTTGTTTGCCTTAAAGTAAAAGAAATTTTGGTATTAACAATGAAGATAGTTTAGACGATTGGAGATTGATTTTTCTTAGAAAATAAAATATTTCATGTTTATTTTACTCTTTACCAACAAGTGCTCTAAGATATTTGTTCAAGGTTTAGTATTCAGTATGAGTAAAATTATTTTGATTTGAATTTTTATCATTGTGGCAATGTTAATGAAAGCTATTTTTTCCCCTTGAATCCAAAAAATGCTTTTAGCAGCTTTGCAATATGTTGATAAAAGTTAATTTCTTTTATTGAACATAAAGTACTTTAGAAAGTTAGCAATACGTTGATAAAAGGTAATTTCTTCCCATGAACATATAAATTGCTTTTAGCTGGTTAAATTTTATTGTATTTTTAAATTGAGGAAAATATTATTTTTTTTAATTCATTGAAAATAGAAACAAAATTTATGAGTTAAAAATGTTATTAAAAACATACTTAAAAAATATGTTAAATACTTTAATGTATGCTTTTTGAAGTTTAATACACTGTGTATTAATATTAATATGTTGTGAATAAAAATTCAAGCGAAAAATTGGCTATGAGATGCCCATTTCCGTCTTCTGAAATATAATATATGTCAAACCCACTGAGCTCCAAGTTAAACTATTATGCAAATGCAATCACACACACACACATAAAGGACTCTCGATGAGTTTTTTGATGCCAAAACAGAAGTTGGTATTTGAACATGGTGCGTCCAATAGTGATGCAAATAAAAGGAGTGGCGATATTTATAATTACAGATTGTCTGTTTTTAATATCAATCTCTATTTCAATAAAAACTTCAATTTTTTCCCTCGCCTCGCGTGAATTTACACTTCGATATATTTGTTGGCTCTTTATTTGAATTCGATGACATTAGAGTAAGATTTCAGATTTTTATCAGGAATACAGGGCTATATAAATAGATACACTTCAATTGGGTATGAGAACATTTGATTTATTTTCAAGCAACGTCGTTCTAATGATAGTTATTTCACACCCTTCGGTTCGGCGAATTTTTCTATAAATACTAACATTTTCGGTACTTTTCCATTATATAGGTGCAAATCTCGCCAAGCAGACTTTTTGGCGATATCACACAGTCGCCATTTTGGAGCAGGTGACAAAATGGCCACGACTTTCTTTAAAAAATGTGACGGCAAAAGGTTACTCGTACCGGCGGCGATATTCCGTTTGGCTGTTGCATCATTATTGGCGACTTTTCGCTTGCACCGGTATAATGGAAAAGTATCAAATTTTCTTTGACTTTCTTTTTTCAGTTTCTACTATTAGTTCACATTATCCTTACATATATATATTTAAATATCTTGTTCAAATTTTCAATTGTTATTAAAATACTTTTTATTCATCCACTGAAGCTCAAAAACATTTTTTTTTTAAACTTGCAGTTTATGACACTTGATATTAACAGTTTTTTCAAATATCAATTCATCAATTTAATTTAATAGTTCTTTAATACTTTAAATAGAGTTTTAGCCGTTTGTAATGAAAATTGAAATCAACAGGCTGTATCTCAATGCAAGGATTTCAGTATTTTTCACGTGATGGTGAAAAATGCGAGTTCAATTCTTGCGAAAATCAATAACTTTTTGATACTTAATCATTTTTTTTATAATTATTTAATAAAAAGTCACTAAAATAAAAAAAATTCTTTAATGACTCATGAAACTTTTGAATTGATATAAAAAAATTACATATTATTATGATTTTAAGCTTAAAATCGTAGGTTTAAACTTTAAGAATCTTTTTAATCTTTTGACATTAGTGCTGCCATCTATTTTCGATTGTTTAACGATTTCATTTTTTACTTATACAAATATCTAATCTTTCTTTAGTTTATACAAATACACAAGAAAATTGATTAATATACTCCAGTTGATAAAAATTAAATAAAGTATTCTTAAAATGTATCTATTTATTTCATATAATTTTATGTATGTTTATATTTAGTGCTAAGAATGGAATTATACTTTTTAAATTCATCCACAGATTGATAAGTGACACTTTGTTTTTATACCAAAACTTAAAATTGAAATCAGTCATTAATATATTTTTGATCAATAATAATTTTTAACCAGGATTAAAATAGTAAAAATGTCTTTTTACGTGTATTTTTTACTGTAAAATGTCTTTCACTTAAACTTGCTGTTGATCCCTTTTTAAGCATTTTTATTTAATTAAATTTGTTTTACGGTTGTAAGTTTTGTAATTTTGTTACAAATATTGCTCTATGATCGATGAATTATACACGATTAAAATGTTTGTTCACCAAAAATTATAAGATGGCCCTTTCTCACTCTTGCTACCTGAATTAATAATATTTCAAATTTTTAAACTGATATCAAATGAGTAAAAATATTTTTTACCTTATATTAAAAAATTAAAAATAACTTTCTGTTTAAATTGTTTCTAAGCTTTTTTTAAGCACTTTTATTTAATTTCATTCTTTAAAAGCTTATAAACTTCATTTGTAATTTTGTTCCATGATTGCTTTACAGTACATGCCGAGTATTTTTTTGTGCCAAAAGTTTTAAGATAGCGACTAGTCACTAATATATTATTGACCAATAAAATTTACAATTTTTAATTCAGGATCCATACAGTCATACAGCACGAACACCTTTTATACTCATTTTTCATATAGAATATATTTTATTTCAATTTAATTTGCTATGAACTTTTTTACATATATTTCTTTAATTTGTCTTCTTTGATGTATGAAAGTTTCATATTATGATTTTCTTTCATAAACCAAACAGAATTTTGTAATTGATTTCGCCCAATTTTTCTGATTTACTGGATTTTCAAATTTGTGTGTAATGCCAGGTGAAATGGAGAATAATCTTTAATTATGATGTTGATAGTAACTGAAAATTGAATTTGTGTTTCAAATAGTTTTTCCTTCCAGACTGAAAGAAAAGTCTAACATAAGCTACACTTGAAATCACAAAATGTCATACCAAATGTGATATATTTAACTTGTTTCGTTTTAGAATGGTCGTGTGTTACTTATTGCACTTGTCATAAGACAAGCCCGCAGACGAAATCAGCGATTTTAAGTCGAATTTTGTGCGGTAACCCCTGCGCCTCCGAAGGCAGAAGTTTGACTTCCAGAGCATATGAAGATGACACTCACACACTTACTTGGACAACCTCTTTTTACAGAGGTTCATTTTCACACAACTCATAGATAGGACACAGGATGAAGAGCAAACACGCTCGAGCCAGGACTCGAGCCTGGGACGCTCGGATAAAAGTGCACTACACATAGGCCAGGTCGCCGGCTTACACTTTTCTAAAAGTATAGACTGGCAGGATGTCGAATTGGACTGAAACTTTGATTATACTATAGACACTAAATTGAAGTGTTGAATCTTATCTTTCTAGCTCTCTTCGGTTTGTGCTGTTAATTTACATTCAAACAGCGGGACCGAAAATTTTCCTCTCGATATCTTTTGCTCATAATTTGATAGAATTCTACAAACTTAAAATAAAGACATTACAAATTATATACGCATAGCTCAAAGCATTTTTTGAATAATCTTTGTTACATACAGACAGATGAACTTTTACCAGAAATGAGCTTTTCGAAATCTGGGGGGTCAGAAACTTCGGGATTCGTCAAAATCTCGAGTTAGAATTTTTTGGCAACTTTCTTTCTCTATACTATGCATACGAGAAAGTATAATGAAAAAACATATAGAAAATTTAAAAAATGGTATCACTGAAAAAATATTTTTTGAATTTTAAAACGGTAAAAAAATTACAATAGTGCTGTAATAGTTTCCTAAATTATTTCAGAAAAAACACAAAATTTCGTTAAATTTTTAATTAACTAAACTTCTAATTAGCAATATAATTGTAGAATTTAAGCAAAGATTTAAAGGATATTTATTTTTACATTCCAGAGTATGCATGTCCTAAGTTTATTATTTTTAGGTCAAAAGGTTTGACATGTTGAGCGCCAGTTTACACACCTACAAAGATTGCACGTTTTCAACTTGGATATCAATAAAGACAGAGTACACTTTTAAACACTTGTGCAAACTTTTTCTCTAGTACACTTTTAAACCCTTACATTACCGCTTAAACTAAATCTAAGAAAACCAAACAAAAAGTATTATAAATGACATGGAAACATTAAACTCAAATGCTAGGCCATACAATTAGCCTTTATAGTTTTATGGCCATATAATTAGTTCTGGTAATTCTTACAACGACCGATTCATTATCAGAATTTGTCGCTTTCACCGATGAATTATCATCCTCATGTGACGTTAAATACAGAGATTAAAGATGCCGAATCATTACTATAAATAGTTCTTTTTATGTGCCTTTGTATCATTTTCCTTGTTTGGCATTCTTTTACGGTCTAAACAGATATAGAAATAGCTAAACTAACTATTTCTAAAATTGCCTTTTATTGTAATTTGTGACAGTTTTTTTACTTCAAATATTTTGCTTTTTTATCCGCCTGCAATTATTTTAATATAGAATGCTTCAGCGAATACTGTATATTTATTTATTAAATCACATGTTTCGTTTTATTTAGTAATCATTTCATGTGCCGCAACTTATTTGTAGACCGATTAAATAAAGTAAAAGGGTGGGGCAGATCAGTAATTTCACTTTAAAGGGCAATGGGGCGTGCCGCCCCAAGTTATCTTGCCCATGTGATCTTTGAACTAGAATACAGTGGATTCAGAGTTTCGAAAATTTATCATAAGTCGTAAAGGTCAGAACTTGAATACTCAAAATATGAGACCTTCAATGAAGACATCGAGCGTATATTTATAAGAAGACTGTCGAAACTGGCCTAAATCTAATATTAAATTCTGCATGCTATTTATTACAAAATAACAAATCTAATAAAATTATATGAGTTATAATTTTAAGCTAAATATTAATGGGTCCCTATTTCTCATCATTCAGATCTGATATTTTAAAGCTATTCCAGTGAAGATTTATTTGCTTGGCAATCCAATTTGAAATTCAAATTTGTAAATAAATTGGTGTGTTTTCTCCTTAACAGTTTCGAACCCTAATAAAGATGTTATGGCCCTTCCCATAATAGAGTGGTTCGAGTTCTGCTCATGAGTGTCTTGTAATTCGTAGCATAGTAGAAAAAAAAATTTCAAGTAATTACTAAGATCATGTCAACTGATTGAAATAAACGTTTTATACACTATTGCAAATTTCATAACAAGATCGCACTATATCAGGGGCAGTAAATGCGTACAAGAATTAATTAGGATCGGCGACTATAACACGCACTGATGAAGCTTTAGCGAACTGGGGAACATGTGTATTCTTTAATACATTCACTGCCATGCACATCACCAGTGGGCCACTCCCACTTTCTGATTGTACAGAACCATTTATCGAACTAGATGACCTCTTCTCAATTGAGATAGCAAAGAAGTGGTCATTCAGTTATATAGGGAGTCCGAATATCGGGCTTTGGTCCAGGCAGCGAACATGATAAAACATTCTAGAAGGTGATTTACTTCAACACTTTCCAGTTTTTTTTTCTTGGAAAGTTTATATGTTGTGCTGTTGTTGCTTTTGGCATTCGTCATAAACGAATCAGTGATTTTAAGTCGAGTTTGAACACCTCTTGTCTCGGTTGCGCCATCTAGGGCTAAGTCTTCTATACGCATTCTTTTTCCACGAGATGATTTCATTCATATCTTTTGTTCACTTATCCACATATCTTAATTTAGATCTATCTGAATTGTAGAATGATCACCTCTGATCCATAACTTCCTTTTGTTTAGTCGCAGTCATATTCAAAAAGAGAAAAAAAATTCTCAAAGAGTAATTATTTATTCCTTACAGCGTTTATATCGAATATAAGTTGTAATGTTATAAATATTTCTTGGATCTGAAGAATACAAACCCAAGTAAGTTTCTGAGTAAGATTCAGTTTTTACTTATGTACTTTCTTCTGAGAAACGGATAGCGTTTTTAATCCATCGTAATAATTTTTATCGTCGGTAATCAGAATCAGGCTTTTACGATATATATATATATATATATATATATATACAGTAAAATCTCGTTACAACGAATTCCGTTATAACGAAATTTACAGAAGTCCCTACCGAAAACCTATTAAAACAATGTTAAATGAATCTCGATATAACGAAATTATCAAATTAAGAAAATCTCGTTATAACGAACTTCTCAAACTTTCTTCGAGTTTCTTTCAACTTATTTCCGAGGTGGTTCCACACCATCTCCGAGGAAATAGATATCCCGAAGAAGGTGCTGCGATTTACTGCTCCCCGGGTCGAAAGGGTACGCAGCTGCGTGATAAAAGTTGGTGGCGGGTAGTGTAACTAACAAACAAAAACAGATTTTTCCGAGAAATAAACAAAAAATTGTCGCGGTGCGAAAACAAAACTGAATGATTATTGGTTCCATTCTCAATAAAAAAAGCCTCTAGCCTTTCGTGTAGTGTAGATTGTTAGACGGGAGTGAGATGTGTTACGAAAAGTAAGGCTTCTGCGTACTTTACAGCTCGATAAGTGATGGCTCCTTCTGTGAAAAGGAAACAATTTTCTTTGGAAGAAAAGAAAAACATCATATCCGAAGTAGAAAATGGATTTAAAAAAGGTGAGGTAAAAAGTATGGCATTTCTCCATCAACATTGTCAACTTTTTTAAAAGATCGTGAAAACATTTTTAAGCAACTGCAAACTTCTGTTCTTGGCCCTCAAAGGAAAAGGTTGCGTAAAGCCCAAATTGAAGATGTTGATAAGGCTATTTTCAAATGGTTTCAAGATGTTCGGTCCAGAAATGTTCCACTGACCGGACCTTTAATCCGAGAAAAAGCCTTAGAATTTGCTAAGATGCTGGGTGTAGAAAACTTCAGTGCTAGTTTTGGATGGTTGATTCGCTTTCGAGAGCGGTACGGAGTGGTTATGAAATCCATATTTGGGAAGGCGAATGACGCGCCGATGGAATCGGTCAACGAATGGAGAAAAAAAGAAGTGGCAGCCCTCATCAAAAAATACAGCCCAAATGATGTGTTCAATACTGATGAAGCTGGAGTTTTTTTTTTTTTTTTTTTTTTTTCTTCAGCTTGAGCCGAGAAAAACCTTGGCATTAAAAGGTAACAAATGTGTTGGTGGGAAGGCTTCAAAGCAACGAATCACTGCCCTCTTTTGCTGTAACAAATCCGGAACAGAGAAGCGAAAAGTTCTCATCATTGGCAAATCCGCAAAACCTCGATGTTTTAAAAACTGTAAATCATTACCATGCATTTACAAATCAAACAGAAAAGCATGGATGACGCAATCTATTTTTAATGAATGGCTCATCGATTTTGATAAAGATATGAAAAATAAGAGGAAGAAAATCCTTCATCTCGTTGACAACTGTACTCCCCATAATAATCCACCAAAATTGGATAACATCCATGTGGAATATTTCCCGCCTAATTACACATCAAAGCTTCAACCTCTTGACCAAGGTATCATCCGAGCAGTAAAATCCCGCTATAGAACCTTTTTACTGAGTCAAATTTTGTGCGATACGAAAGCAGTGAAAATGAAGAAACTGGTAGAAGACAATGCGCCAATTGTTACTTCAACTGAACCGTTAGCGAGTTTGGAGACATTGCGATCATTTATTAATTCACAAAGTAATGTGCCGGACTTGATTTTTTCAAGCATTCACCGTCTTCAAAACTACTTAGTTTCTAATGTGACGACTAACCTTGCACAGAAAAAGATCCTGGACTTTCTAAAATAAAATTTTTATTTCTTTGCAATCTGTTTTTTAAAGATGATTGCTTCCCTAGAAGTAAGTCATTTTTTTCATATTTTAGATGATATTAGCATCCACGTTCTTGAAAAGCAGTTTTTCATGGTAGGTTTTGATAATTTCTTAATCTAATTGTTTCTCATATTAAATTTTGAAAATTCCATTACAACGAAATATCCGTTATAACGAAAAAATTTTACGGTCCCGTGAAGTTCGTTGTAACGAGATTTTACTGTATATATATATATATATATAGAGAGAGAGAGAGAGAGAGAGAGAGAGGAGGTGATTTTAAGGCTAAGAAAACGCTAATAATTGTTTCTCCAATAATGTTTATAATTTTACGCCAAATTAATCGATACTTTTAAAGACTATCATTTGATCTATAAACATACTTTTCACGTGTGGGAAGCTAGTTATTAAGAAAGATTTGATGTTAATTAACCACAAATCTGACAATTCGTCTCCTTTCGAAAATTTCTACGAATATGTATAGTTTTATAGAGTATTTTGAAAGAATGGAAATATAAAAATAAATAACCCTTATTTGATGACGCTTGATGACTTTCGGCTGAATGTGATTGGTTTAAAAAGCACCATTTTAATTTAATAAAAATTTATTTTCGTGATTAATTACAGTTTATGATGGCCAAGAGTTAAATATAAGTTATTTTAATATATTTTGTTTTCAGGCAACATGTCAAAGAAACATGAGTGATATTGGAGCTCTATTTTCTTCTTTCTTCTCAATCGAACTATTAGACTTTATTCATTTTTAAGTGATTTTTTCAATATTTTCAATATTTTTAAGTAATTTCTTTAATATTTTCTTATATTATTTTATAACATTCAGTTATTTCTATCTTCATAAAGGTTAATTTCCGGACAGAATTGTAAATATAATTGTTATAAATTTCTCCAGGTTGAAAATATTAAATAGTAATGACAGGTTTTATGCATATTCCGTTAAAAAAAACCCTAAAAAAAGCACTTTGAAGATACATGGGGACGGCCAATAAATAAAATATTATGGAAATAAGGAATAGTTTTTTAATATCATTATTAATATTGTTAGGATAACCGGGTTCGTTTGTAGTGGATGTTTGGTATGAAAACACAATTAGCAGACCTCAGTAGGAAACAACGACGACGTTTTATTTAAACACGAAATCACTAGCACAAATACGACGAATACGCAAACGAAGAATTTGTTATACGGCCGAGACGAAGACAGAACAATATATAACGGCACACTACAGAAAACAATAGTTTACAACAGTAGTAATAACAGCCACGGCACACAAAGAGGTCAGGATTCAGCAGCAGAGGGAATCTTCGTAAATTCACTCTACGCTCAAGTAGATCTCTCCAAATGGCTGAACTTCTGCGCAATCCCTTTGCTTTAGTTGTATCCAGCTGCCGACACACTACTACGACTGGCTACTCCTCAGAGGACTCGATGCTGCTTTCACTATAAACAATAATAATCGGTACATAGCTCAGCAATAACTTGGGCTCCAGACAATGCTGACACTTCGCCGAACTATACCGCCGTTGTTTCGCTATCATCTCGACGACTCGACATTTATTTGCGACTCCAATTCCGGTTCCGGTTCTAATTCATTCCGGCTTGAGACGAACTGCTTTTTTTATTTACTTGTGAGGGTACGAGAAGGTTTGCGGACAAATCAGGCGTATATCAGCTCATGTCGGATGGATCGATAAAATTTTTTAAGTTCCCAAGAATTTTCATTTTATCACCAATGTTTTAAAATTCGTCACCAAGTCGCCAAGCTCTGAGATCACTAACGCACCACTTGATCAGCACCCACGATCTTCGTACACATAATTACATTGTAACAATGTGCTCTCTTACATTAGCAATATCCTTCATATTAGTAATATTAGTTCAAATTATATAATTGCCTTTATCAAGTGTCAAAATAATGTTTCCAATTATCTCATTATTTTTGGAATATTAATTACAAACATTGCCACATCTAAAATTGGTTAATTAACGAATCAATTTGAGAAAAAGAGCATTGTTTACCGAACTCTCAGGATATGATTATGAACTCAAATGGCAAACTTCTTTTCCATCTCATAAAATAAGTCTGCAATTTATTTTAGTACATAATCATTTAATTTTATATCGAAGAAAAAGGAAACATTCATAAAATTCATTAGTGATAACCTTAACTAACCGTATTAAATTTCATTTATCCAATCATTTGCGTTTAAATGCTTGTAAGAGAACAATTGGTCAACGCTATATCCGTTTTGTCTCAAAATCTGATTAAGATCTATGCTTTAAATTCTAAAATAGTACTCCAAACTTTATCCAACTAACGCTTTGAGTGTTTGTAGTTATTGTTCACACCTACTTTTAGACAGACAGATGCATTTTCTGTAAATAAATTTCGGGCCAGTGTTCTGGCCAATGGATAGCTCGTCTTCCCCGTTATCTGGGCGTCCTGGGTTCGAGTTTTGGTTCAAGCGTGGTTGTTCTGCCCCCTGTGATCTGTGAGGTGTGTGAAAGAGCCCCTGTCTTAAAAGAGGTTGTTCAAGCGAGATTGTGTCATCTTCATAAGAGCTAGAAGTCTGACTTCTGCCCTCGGATGGCCAGGGGTCTTTACCCTCAGAAGCTAGCCCCTCCTTTCCATGGTAAGACAGATACTACATCATCAAATCGATTTCGTGCAAAATATCAAAAAATCGATTTCGTGTTCTGAGATAGTAATGATTTCTACATAAATTCTTGTAGGATCACAATAAGCGTTTTCTAAGCTAACGGGAGTAAACCACTAAGCTTATCCCTGAAGGTGCAGAGACAAGTTCTGAGATAGTAATGATTTCTACAGGAAATCTTGTAGGTTCACAATAAGCATTTTCTAAGCTAACGGAAGTAAGTTACTGAAATTCTTTGCCAATAGATATCTACATGGACTCTTCCAGGGTCACAATCAGCATTTTCTAAGCTAACGAGTGTAAATCACTAGGTTTATACATGGCTAACGCAGGTGCTGAGAGACGTTTTTCAATGATTTTTACAGGAATTCTTTTAGGGTCACAATAAACATTTTCTAAGCTAACGGAAGAAAATCACTAAGCTTACCCGATTAACATCTCCATCTCTTCTCAGAATATCATAAAGATAAGATCAGATGTATGCAAATCCATCATTCTGGGAGCATAATTTTCTCTGACGTAATAAGTGGCCAGGATGTAAAAGAAAAATAAAAGCAAGTGAAATTGTATTTCGAAGCTGGGCCTAATCGATATCAGTAAGCACGCACGCTTACATTAATGATAAAATTATTCACAGAAGAGCCCGGAATTTTATGGTCTGACCATGGCATGCGTACATCCCATTGTGTTGAAAAGTTTTTCCTTATCATAAATGTTTTTTTTTTTTACTTTTACGAGAGAATTTAACGATAAATGGTGCAAAATCTTAGCAAAAAGATTGCTCAAAAACTTTTTTTCTTGTATATGAAAAGATAGCATTTTTTTAGCTGAAGCATACTTATGCTAAGTACTTACTTCGCTTAATGATTCTGGGTTTATTGACTTTTTGTTCCACGTGAGAATGAAAACACTTTCACTTCCGTCAACAAAGAAAGTCTATTTCTTAAGAGCCTGCTTACAAACAAAGAAATAAAAAAGAATGCATTTGGACGTTCTTATTTACTGAAATCTTTCTTCACAGTATTCGATCTATTTTTTTTTTTAAATATAAGTGTCATTTTTGTCTTAACATTAGATGATAAATCCGGTTTTGCTCATATTTAACATTATTTTATGTCTAAAATAATTGTACATGTAGAAAATACTTTTATATAAAATATTATAATATACGAAATACTATTATCATCGAAAACGTTATTTTTTTTAAATTAAAATTTAAATATCGCTTAAACCCGATTATTTTTAACAACGAAGGCTTGATAAGAATTAAAATTATTTTATGCCCATAATTTTTCATTCAAAAATTACTTATAAAAGTTTTTCTCGTTTTTTCGTTTTTTTTTAAACTTTTACGAGAGAATTTAACTATAAATGGTGCAAAATCTTAGCAAAAAGATTGCTCAGAAACTTTTTCTTGTATATGTAGAGATTCTGATCATTGATTCATTCATTGATCTGATATATTATAAAACGCCAAAAAATTTTTTCAATTGAAACAGCTTTTTTCCATTAAAATGAAAATATTGTTTATATCAGATGATATTTTAAACTTTCCGAAAACAAATTTCTTTTCTACATTAATAAACCGAAACGATAGTTATTTTGGTTTAAATTTTAATCACCATTTTTGAAAAGCTTTTCAGTCTTATTCTAGAATTCAGCTTATAGGTTCCCTCAATAGTTCTTAAAATGTATATTTGTTATTCATCAATAGTCAATATCCTACAAATTGTCTTTTTTAAAAAAGAAAAGGGTTGCCAAAATATTAAAAATAAATATAGGAAAAGATGAAAATAAAATTCTTATCATTGTTTAGCAGCGGAGTATCGATAAAGTTCCTTATTTTAGAACCATCTTTATTTACTCATTTATTTATTTTTTAAAAAATAATTATGAAAATTTACGGAAAATCACACAGGATCATATTATTAACTCGTCAAATATCAAGGATGACACGATTGAATCAATTAAAATGCTAAATTCAAGTCTTTAACGTTTCGTGTCTCTTGTGCGTCATTTATATGCAAGCCGTTCTCTGGCAATTTATTAGGCAGTATGCGAGAACGTTTTGGGGATACCACTCTTATTTTTTATATTGAACTAGCCGCCTTTGGCAACTAGCTGGTTCGCCATGAGCAATGCGTTCTAAAATTTTCAATTCATTCACATATTCATTAGCGTCGAAGTAATTCCGGGTATTGATTGGCCTGAAATTAATATTTTCCTTAAGATGTTGGACGAAAAGTTCTAAAAGAACGCGTTTTCCTAATAATATTCTTTAATTTTATAAATCAGTCAGTTTTAATGATTCATTTAGAAGGCTGAGTGATGTAGCAACTTTTATTTAAAATATTAATAAAAATATTTTGTAAAATAGGGTCCACAGAACAAAGTATGAAGACATCTAAAACTCATTATTCATAAATGCATTGTTTGACTCTAGCTACCTAAAATGTGATTATTTACTTCATTTATATCAAATTACTAGTATTAAACAACATATATGCCTATTACTAATATTTTACAAATTGGCCATTGGACCGGAATTTGAATGCATATCCTGTATAAATAAAGATAATTTATTGAATTAATGATTTAGATATTACAAACAATTATAGAAACCTTTGCTTTGCATTTATTATTTTAGAAAAGATCACATTTTATATTTCTTTAATTTTATCGCGTCACATGCTAAAAGTATTATTTCTTTAGATTTATTTTCCGATGATAGTTTTTTTTTTAAATTTGAACTTCCGTCATTGTTTTCTTTTATTTTATCCAGTCACTTGCTAATAAAAAACATGGTTAATATATCTTTAAAAATTCGTTAAAAATAGAAGCTTAAATTATACATTAAAACACTGATACCATTAAAAAGCTAATTTTTTAATCTTTAAATTGATGTAAAAATCCTGTTTGTGCAATAATATTTTCGGAAGTTATAGCGGAAAAACATCGAAATTTCGCTTAAATTTTAATTAATTCAAATTCTAATTAAAAATTCAAAAAAGGGCTTCAGGGTGCACATTCCCGACCTCCAAGGTATACATATACCAAATTTGGTAGCTGTAGGTCCAACGGTCTGACCTGTAGAGCGCCAACACACACACAAACACACACATTGAGCTTTATTATAAGTATAGATATAGATTACCTAAAAAATATAACTAGGATAATCAATAGCAATATAACTACAAAAATATCAGTGTAAGTTCCTTTCACAAAACTTCCATTCTATTTAAGCGCGAGCAGAAGGACTTATTAGTAGACTAGATGATGTCATTTCTATTGATTATGTCATTGGTGTGGTCCATATTCTCTGCGACTGATGACATCGACTTACAGTAATATTTTCTTTTGAGACATTTCAGACATTACGAAGCTTTTACAAAAGCATTTACAATTTAAATTACGACCATCATGACGCATTATTCTGAATGTCACCAAACGATACACGGTATTTTAAATGCAATGTGTCAAGAAGAATGACTAAAATGCATTCTCTGATTAGAGCGTAAATCCCAGATTTAATTACTCTATGAAAAAAAAATGCGTTTATATGTTGTTGGAGACTCTTGATTAACTTCTACGTGTTTAATTTATAGCCTTTTAAGTAGTAATTCTGACTTCATACCGTATTTCTTTTCTTTATATACCATTCTAATGAGGAGAAAGAGACAGTAAGCCAAGTAAAAGCCTCAAAGGGCGTGACTTCTAAAATATCACGCCTTATTTTAATTTATTTATTTCATTGCTGTGATCCAATTTTTTCCATTAAATACAACCTAGTTTTTTCGAGAACTTTAATCAGGTTTCAATTTCATTTGACTGCCTAAATACTGTTTTCAGTTTTCTGTAGTCAGTATAAGTTATTTCTTCGAATTTGACACGAACATTTTTTAGGACGCATGAAATCTAAATCATGTAATTCATAGTAGCCGTCTTACCTTATACATTATTCGACTTAATTATTTGTATATCGTTTTCATTCAGTGAAAAATCCTTCAAATGACTTGAATGTGTTTGTTTGAAAAATTGCTTTGGTTTTAAAAACCTAATTAGAGGGAGTAGTCTTCCCAAAACTTTCTTGCATACTCTATTATAAACTTGTCTTACATGGCACGATTAATAATTTGTGAAGTGAATATAGCCTTTTTACTGAATCTTTTGTGTGATCCTTGGTGAGAGTTTTGGCATTTTCCTGGCATGGTGTCAAAAGTATCCAAAAAATGAATTTCTATTTCCGACATAATTTTTCTGAACAGACAGAAATCAAAATTTTATACAAACCTGCACTTGTAGTCATAAAATCCCATACAAATTTTGATATATTTAACTATTTATGTTTTTGTGTATCGTGTTTCCATATGTCTCAAAGTACAAACCGACATACACTCAACCCATAGTTGGATTTGATTCATAATTTAACCGGTTTGTACACTATTGACGTAAAATCCGTGCATCGAATTTTAACTATCAAGCTGTCTTCGTTTATTAATTATCGTGTTAATTTACATTCGAACAACCAGACAGACGGGCACTCTCTGAATAAATTTTACATAAAATGTGATAAAAATCTATGCATTTGATTTAGAGGCCGTATCCCAAATTTCTAGATTGACTAGACTCCGCATTGGTCACACCCGTTTAACTCATCGACACCTTTTATTCGCTGAAAGAACTCCTATTTGTCCAGACTGCCTTGTATATTTAACAGTCAGTTGTTCATGTTTTGATAGTGTCCAAATTTTGGAAGTCATCGGAAACAATTTTTTAACTGCTAATCGCTAGAAATGCAAAGTCTGGTTGAGGAGCAACCCCATCAACACATTTTAAAATTTTTAAAAGCTATTTGTATGTACCATTTTATTTAATACTTTTTCTCGTTGTTCTTTAAACATTTTGTTTCTCTTTAAGAAACAGTGTACCGATATTCTAACCTTCGTATTTTTCAACATTTTTAAAATTTTTACGTGCATAATATTTTAATCTTTATTTACTGTACGTTTGGTGCAGTATGGTCAGAATTGGCTATTGCTCCATTAAAATCCACAAATCCAATCTCATATTTGAACCAGCGTTTTTGAATTATCTTTGTCAGATAGAGAGACGGACATTCACCAAAAAAAAAAAAAAGATTTTTTGATCTCAGGGAAGAATAAAATGCGGAGTTCAGCAAAATTTCAAATTCGAATTTTTAACGATTACTATATTTTCTCAATATTTCGAATACTTGAAAGTAAAAAAGCCGTTAATTATCCACCACGAAGGATAGAAACTCTTAAAAGTGGTCCCTGACCATTCCATTACGTCATCCGAGGCTTCTGTTTGCCGACATAATTTACAGTGCTTCTATAAATCCTTTTTTTTTTCCCACTCCAGCTGTTATCGGGCTTGAGTGTTGCGCAATCCATTATAAAGTTGCGCCCTAATCGCCTTTTAGGAGAAGCCCTGCAACGTCGTTTACTTAGAGGGAGATACGGACCCCACACGAAGTACCAGATAACTGGAATTACAGTGACATCGTGAGCTCTCAAAAGGGGATATTCGTAATCGGTTTTAGAGTATTAGGGACGGTAAAAATCTGAATTTTGGATTCCAGGCGCCTTTAGGTCCTGATTCTAGTTGGCACGATCGATGCAGGGTGCAGCAGAGGATTTTTAACAAGGCATACTAGGCAGTTACCTAGACGCTGGCTAGCAGACTGAATCAGTTGCAAACTAACATGTAAAGCTCACTGAATTATAAAATTAAAATGTGTTTTAATATTTAATTATTGAAATCGTTGTTAAATAAGTCAGAGAAACAATATTAAATGTACAAAAAAATTAATTATATATAATATAACGAAATATTAATTATTCATTAACCCATTTGCATCATTAGCGTAATATACGCTCAATTTTCCAGGTCACTATCACTGGAGCGTATATATACGCTGCATTATATCATATGATATATACTATATTCATATTATATACTATATGTCTATATGCATCCTACATTTCAAATATTACCACACTGAGCAAAATTACGAATGCTCAAAAATGATTTTTTTCTTCTTTTCGACAGTTTTACACCTAAATATGAAATAAAAAAATTCTCGTGATATGGGCCTTTTTTTCATATTTTCACATGATGCAAAGGAGTTAAACTAGTTGTAATGCATTCTCACTTGAAATATCTTATAATATTAAAATTTTTAATATTATATTCGATTGAAATCATATTTCTTTATATTTTTAGCATAGTGATTAAATTTTCTAAATTGATATGATTAATTAATAATGATAGTTAATTTATCATTTCATTAATTCATTATTGCTTACTTTATCGTATATGAAATAAAATGTATATAATTATACAAACAGTATACAAAATACTATTTGTAAACTAATTTACAAACAATAATAATATGCAAAATTATAAAATAATATGCAAACAGTAAAAACTGTAATGACCCAGAGTTTGACCAATTATCATATTTTACATCGATTTGAAACTGAGAAATGCCTAGCTGTGAACACAACTCTAAAGCGTTTTGACAGATAGAATTTAGTGCATGGGTTTAACGACAAATTAGTAAATTTCTATTGAATTTTGAATGAAATCCCTTTTGAAAATTTTTTTTGTTTGTCTACACCAGTGCAAGTTAATGCGACTCTTCAAACTGTTAGGAGCTAAGTAGATAAAACTTGGGGCATAAATTTAGTATCTATAACAAAAACACGTATCAAATTTAAATCAAATCCATCAATAGACAGACTGTTTGTTGTTATGTATATTCATATGCATGTAAATGCAGTAACACAAAACCGCGAGGAATCATGTAAATGAAATTTGCTGTGTACTTATGATATTAAAAACAGTTCAACATGATACTCAGTTTTTATTTCAATAAACTGCAAAGCTCTTAAGGTATCCGACTACGTTCGAAGGAAAATGTTTGAAAAATTGGATTTTTTAAAAAAACTATTTAAAATTACGGTTTTTAGATGTATTGTCAATTATAATACAAAATACTATGAGTACAACAGCATTATTTGAAAATATTTATTTTGAGAAATTGGAAAATTGGTATTAGGTTAACAATCCTATGCAGCAATCCTATTTTTCTTTATATACAAATTAGAGTATATAATAATGAACGAAATCAAACCAAAATCTTAAAAAAGAATTTGAGATGCAAGGAAATTATGGTTATATATATATATATATATATTATTTTCAATAAATTTACAACTTTATTTTTCTAAAAAAAACCCCATAAATGAAAAAGTTTTTCACCAACAATCAAACTTTTGATTCATTTCATTTCACGTATTGTTTAAAATACACACTGATATTTTTATATAAATACCTCGTTTATTGTTTGAGATATCATGTTAACAGTGGCGAATTTATATAAATTTTTTTTGAGAAAATGGAAGTCAAAGATAAATTTTAGCTAGAGAAATATGTGAGCCCGGATGATAGTTAGGCCTTCTTTTCCCCAGAAAAGAAAAAAAAAAAATTAGGAATGTTGAAAATCTGATTTACAAGAAATAACATTTTTTTAAAAATTCGCCAATGTGGTCGATAACCAGGGTTTCGGATACCTTAGTAGTCGGATACCTAAAGTTCCATTCCTTTTTTTTTTTTTTTTTCGTTTCCATGTTTTCACAGAAAGGAGGTGCAGTAGCTTCTGAGGGTAAAGACCCCTGAGCACACAGAGGGCAGAAGTCTGTCTTGTAGCTTACACACACTACACAACCCTTTTTAGAGGGCTGTAGAACTTATTCATGCACTCATTCATCCATCTGCAAGTCAGAATTTATATCCAAGTCAGAGACCGACTCATCCCTGATTCAGTACCCCCAGAGGTATCGTTTTGTTATGGGAACTTGGAGGACATTGCAGTCAGGACATATTTAACGTGCCCCAACTGCCATTAGCCAACACGGCGGTCTTTGGCCGAGACGAGGACAGAACCCGCGACCTTTCGGTTACGAGACTGACGCTGTACCAACCAAGCTATCAAAAATTTTACCATCTGTTGTTTACATGGCCTTGCTAAAATTTTTAAATTGGGAAAAAGATTCCAAATTATTATCTTTATTAAAAATATGAGGGAAGTTACTCTGTCACTCATTTTTCGTTTTATCCATTAAATTGTATTTGGAAATTTGAATAGTTAAATTGTGAATAATTGAATTTCAAAATACTTCTATAATATGGCATTTGATCCTTAGCTTTGGCATACCATGAAAGAAACTGGGCCTCTTTTCATTGGCAGATTATATTTGAAATTTCACAATTTTACACGTAAATCACATTATAACATTCATCCCTGGTAGTAGCATTTTGAAATTATTCTTATCACAATGCCGGCGTCCTGGCATAGGAGTAGCGTGTCTTCCCCGTGATCTAGGAGTCCCGGTTTAATTTAGTTTAGTTATATTAACGTCCCGTTTTAAAGCAACACGAGAGCTATTTTGGGACGGACCTCGTCATTTTGAACCATGGTCAGATGACGAGGACGACACCTGAACTGGCACCCCCCTCTCCACACCACGCCACACCAGCGGGAGGACGCTGGGAGTCCCGGATATCAGTCGTTGTTATTCTGTTTTCTTTCAGTGAGTATTGTGAATGTGCCCTCCTGTAAAAAGGGGTTGTGCAAGCGAATGTGAAGCATGACGTAGCTAAGTCGTACTTTTGGCCCTAGCTGGCGCTACTGAAAAAACACCCCCTAAATTATGCTTAAATCGCTGACAGCTTTCTATCAGCGGGCTTGTAAAATGCCATAAGTAACAGCAATGTGTACTCAATTCAGCAGAAAACAAATATCAATCTAATGAAGAACATGTTTACAATTCTAGTGATAAAAGCATTTGGAAATTTTCATTTATCTAGATGTATACCATTATTGATTCAGTGTGCTCATAAGTGCACAGAGAATAGATTTCTTATTGATAGATTCGGTAATGAGATAAATATTAGAGTAACTGGAGCATGGCAGGAGTTTGAATGTATATAGATATATTCCTTTCTCTGTATTATAAATTCATAATAACTCTGTATTATATTCACTCTGTATATAATATAATAACTCTGTATTATATTCACTACTCACAGATTGAAAGTTTTGCTTCGTTGTGCAATGGAACAATCAATAAACATTTTCAATGTCCTTTTTTGACACCCAACTTTGAAAATTTGAGACAGAACTATATTTTTAAAAAAAATGATGATGTAAAATGACATACCTAATTTCATATATTGGTATAATTGCGTTTTTGAGTTATCAGGCTCTTGTATAAAAGTATAGACTAATAGATTGTCACTTCGCTGATGGATTTAAATTTAAATTTGACAAGGATCTACACTTTTATAGTTTTGTCAGAGGACAAAATTTTATTTAGATATGCTTCATAGTTACCTTGCTCATTTATTCTCAGGTTAACAATTTCTTTCAGTATTTCTTTCAAAACTTGATATAAATCTTAGAAAGAATGGAGATAAATTTCCACAATTCAAAATATTTTAGAACTATTGTATACAAGCATGGAAAAACATAATTCCATAAATGTATTTTCTGGCATTATAATTTCAAAATGCGAATATTTATAAAAATCTAGAGGTTGAATTTTTTGTTTGAAGATTAG
>JAPMOQ010058285.1:722200-738142 GCA_026543055.1 Argiope trifasciata | reverse complement strand
TTTTGTTTGAAGATTAGAATAATATTTTGAAGAATATTTATAAAAATTTAGAGGTTGAATTTTTTTGACGATTAAAATAATATTTTGAATAATATTTGAAGACTTACTTTTCCTATTTCAAATTAGTTAAGCTACAAATTCAACGTATATGAAGCTTAAATTAACTGGCACACAATCTTAAAACATATCAACAAACTAACAAAGTGCAATCGTTTAAATTTATCACATGTATAAAAACTAATATTTTATTCACTTCATTTTAATTTTATTAAGAGAAAGTCAAAAAAGGAAAAGAGTCGTTCAGGTAAAGTCGTTAAAAGGAAGCCCGATTAAAGATTATGTCAAACATGAGTTTCACATATAAAAAAATTTTAAACCACTGACAAGATTCTCGAGATTTATAATTTATTTCCTTTTTTTTAAACAATGTATTATTTTATCTAACAGAAATAAAGTAATGACCTAAATTTTGATTCTGTATTCTCTAAAGCCTAATTACTTTATGATATAAATGTAAAATCTGGCTTTTGAGTTTAACATACTTTAGGGATAAAATTCAGATTGAGATTTTAATCGGTTTTAAGTCTTTTCACGTAAAATCCACCTCGCTTATGAAACTGCATTGATAAAATTCACATAATTATTCGCTTATAACTGTTTGAATAAAATCTGTGCACGTTCGTCAAACTCTATGGCAGACTTCAACAAACATCGTTGAGACACCATCATTAACTGATTCCAAACTAATCGATTAGACAAGATCAGTTTTGGCGTACTAATGCCTAATTATTAACACTTTGCACTTTGGTGACTCCTCTCAGGCACCATTCAGGACGGTTCATCATTTTGACACTATATTTATTTATTTTTCAATTTTAATTTTAAAAATGCCAATAGAATGGTAAAAAGATGGAGATTATTTTCGGGAGGAAATTCGATTTAAAACAATTTATGCATATTTTTTGGAGCAAAGAACGAGCTCTCCTATTAAGTGAATAATTATGCATCGAATTATTTTTTCGAGTGCAAAAAGTTAAATTTAAAGTGGACATGAACATCTTATTGAAGTCCCACAAAATCATACTGCTATTAAAAACATAACAGTCGGTTTCATATATTTTCTAAGTTTTTTAATAATAAAACTTCACTTTCTTATTGCCAGCAAACAATACATGTATTAAGTGGAATCTGTCTTTGATAATAACAATGGAAGTACTCGTTAATCGCAAGATTAAATATTACATGGAAAATATTAATAAACTAAACAGATATATTAGTGAAAAATTAAGCAAAAAATTACAATAAAATTGGTATTATTAAAAAAATCTTTTTTTTAAAAAAATTAAAATGTTAAAATAAATTTTTTGTATTAATACTTCTAGAGTTATCGAATTGAAAAGCCAAAATATTATGTAATTTTTAATTAATTTAAATTGATTTTTAAAAATTGTTCCGAAACAGGAATTATCACGTTTTTAAGTATATCTATGCCGAATTTGAAAGTTTTAGATCAAACGGTATACCCTATAAA
Source organism: Argiope trifasciata (assembly GCA_026543055.1). Classification (NCBI taxonomy): domain Eukaryota; kingdom Metazoa; phylum Arthropoda; class Arachnida; order Araneae; family Araneidae; genus Argiope; species Argiope trifasciata. Next base: position 736,611 of record JAPMOQ010058285.1, on the reverse strand, counting down.
GCTTCAAACACATTCTCCTCCTGTATGTTTAATAGAGATAAACATGAAGAAGATTAATCATATTTGTTGGGGCCCTAATCTATGTTTGACAGTTTATGCATACAATCAACGTGATATCTTCATTGTTTAGTCCATTAGTCAGGTAAATAGAAACCACGGAATTATGCTAATGAATTTGCTTATAGTGTATTCTTAATTAGTTTTTTAAAGATTTATATCAATAAGGGAAGGGGGCAGACCTCTAGTGACGACATATCTGAAATCATTGTTTCATATATATATTGTGTTTATTTCAAAATCTACTATATGAAAGTGTGGGAATTGCTTAAAATCTCTCAACTCGGATCACATCCGGTATGGCACCATGTTGGCCCTGTCGCAGGATTAATCACGTGATGCTTTGCCGCCATTATGGGCAGATAAGAGTTTGGCGCTGAGACTGTAAGACGTACAGTTCACGCTCTGTACCATTTTATGTGTTAAATGTTTGTTTGGTTGTGTTTTGTCCTCTTAAATATTAATAAATACATTTCACATAAATGCTGATCATTGCCTTTCCCCATATTCCGACAAAAGTGTTGAGGAAGATAGCTTGGTTTAGTTATATTAACACCTCGTTTTAAAGCAACACTAGTGTTATTTTGATGGGAATCTCATAATTTTGAACCATAGTCAGATTACGAGGACGACACTTGAGTTGGAATCCTCTCTCCAAAACTCCACACCAACGGAAGGACGTTTGACTTCTACTGATTTAACGAGCACTAGGCCCTCTTACGTGATAGTTCTTCACTGAAATTGAGTCTCAACCCTGAAGCCCTCTGGTTCTGAGGCCAAAATCGTACTATCAAATCACCGTAGCCCACAAATTTCATATGAAACAAAATCGATGAAGTCAAACCAATGGTTGAGGCTGCAAAGCTAGTTTCTTCAGTTACATTTAAAATGTATATTTCTTATAATGATGATTTTTACTATCAAATTTTTAATAATATTGGAATGTTCACTATAAAATTAGTTTGATAAAAAATGATCGCGAATTTCCAAATTCAATTGTCAGATGGTTCTTTTTAAAACTTAAACAACATTTAATTAAGTATTTAATTATTGTTTAAGGCGCTAACTCTGGTAAAATATTGAATTGTAATCAGGAACACATAATTGCACAACATTTCATTACTCTAATTCACAAGAAAATGGTGATATTTTGATAAAAATTTCAACTTTGCAAACGCAAAAGAAATTATTGAAATATTAATATATTAGACAGGTGATATAGCAATTTAATATTTGAGCAAGTAATATAAAAAATTTAATTTGATTCCTACTTAGGTCAACAAAGAATTTTTTTTTATCTTAGTTACTTTTTATTAAATAATTATTAAAAAAATATTAAGCATCAAACAATTATTGATTTTCACTAGAATTAAACTCCCTTTCTTCACCTTCCCTTGAAAAATACAGAAATCCTTGCATTTTATTGATTGCGCTACTGTCGGTTGACTTCAATTTTCATTAAAACTGTTAAAACTTTATTTAAAGCATTAAAAATGAATTAGATTTAATGAATGAATTAATATTTGAAAAAACCTGTATTCACATCAAATGTCATCCATTACAGGTTTTAAAAAATGTATCTGAACTTGAGTGGATGTTTTTAACGATTTAAAATTTGATCCAGATATATAAATAAATATATTTAGGGAGAGAGTGAACTAATAGTAGGAATTGAAAAATAAATGCAAAACCTTCATCGTATATTTTAAAACATTACACTATTAATAAAATAATAAAAAGTAATAAAGTAGAGATAAAACAAGTTCCTCTTTCTTCTTAGCGTCTATCGTCTTACTTGTAGGCATCAACTTTTTTAAAAAAAACCTTTGACCCTAAACCATATCATCTTGACACAATGTAATATTTATTGTTGTAAGGTAACAACCGAGTCAGTCGTGTCTGAATTGAAATTCTGAGAAGTCGGTAGAAACTTGTTGTTTAACTGGTCACGCTATCGAGTATGTCATGGAATCATAAATTAACTAGTTATACAAAAGAATGAAGAAGGGAATGTAAAGGATAAATGCTAGTCTACTGAACTAGTGCATATATTATTTTATTATTGCGTCTGATATTTAGAATGTTTAAAAAGGAACAAAATCGTTTATTTTCGTGCAGAAAAGAGAAAACATATTTTTTTATATATATAAAGTAAACAACCATAAAGGCATTAAATAATTAAAACCCATTTCCAGAGTCATCAAAAATTAAACCGAAACTATGTCGGAATCGAAATTAAAATTTAATTAGGAATTAAACAGCAAAAAGTTCACAAAAAAAATCTAAATGAAATAAAACCTATTTATGAAACAAATCTAAATTACTATAATTAAGTAAAAGAAACAAAAATGGAACTAATTACGGAAATGAAACTAAAAATTGGAACCGAAACTAAATATTATTTCGGATTTGAACAAGTTTAAAATTTAAAAACCTATCATTGTACTTAGTGAGCGCAAATGCAGCTACTACTATAATACAGATGAATCTAAATAAATTAATGTAAGCTAAGTAAGAAGGAATACAACATAATCAAAATTACAACAAATGGAAAAAGAATCCGGCCTGCAGACCTTTTCAAGTCACACTCGAATATATCATATTCCCAATTAAATGTATTATTCAACTCTCCGTACTTGAAAATTACGGACCTTGAGTAGATCTGCGTCATGAGTGCTGAACTTTTTGATGTCATGAGCATTTTGTGCTTCATAGTATAGTGAAGAACTCACATTTTTGATTTTTTTTTTCTATCCATCAATTTATATCTAAATTTACTGAAGAACTACAATTCTAGTAAGTAAATTATGTACTAAATTCCATCAATAAGATCACGGTCACTAGTTCCGCACTAGGAAAAGTATTACAAATTCCTAACAGTACTATTTATTTTCTAGTATACCGAGTTTACACAAATAATATTTTATACTATAATTATTAAAAAATTTCGACTTAAGATTTTGTACATGGTTCACATTTTAGACTTCCCCTGAATGAGAAAAATAATTTTCCGGACTTTTGTCGTTTTGTCTTTCGAAGAACACGATAATTCCAAAAGGTTACAACCCAAATGAATGAAACTTAGTTTCGAAATTTAAAATAAAAAAATTTTATTCCAAGAATATAAAATCTGTCGGGTTTTGGCCAAAAATTCTTTTTGGAAAACTTTCATTTCCAGCATTGTAGTTCAACGATGAAAAGAAATATCTATTTTGATACTATGTACCAGAGAGTTTTAAAAAATTGTTTCTTCTTAAATTTGTTTTCAATGCATATTTCAATGCAAGTAATAATATAATTTAGGTAATATTGAAAACATTAAAGTAAATATACTAAAATTTATGCTTTCTGAAGCAATCCTTAAATTAATTTTTTTTGCAAAATAACTTGATTATCTTAATATAAATGTAGAAAATTTCCATGCAAAAAAAGTATGGAAAATTCACTTTATAACAGTAATGCACTCTTCATTTTCAAAACAAAAGACTCGTTTTCAATGATTAACCAAATTACTTTTCTCTTGAGTCAAGAGTTGCACATCACCCTTACCCCTTATATATTTTTTTTAATGTTTTTTTTTTCAATGATATCCTCTGACGCAGAATGACGTCATGGATTGCATCCTTTCAAACAAAAAGATGGAGGGGACTATTGAGAACGGGGGGGGGCTAAATAGCCTAAACTGAAGCTCTAGATGCAACAGACCGAGACCAGTTTGAGGCTTCTCTTACATGAAGAAATGTTAACAAAAATGATCCTTTGTGAACAGTACGTAAAGAAGATTTCATTGAAAAAAACTCAAAATGCTTGGTGAATTAGAAATTTCCAGTATTTTCTGCAATCTTTTCTTATTTTCTTGGATGCAAACTATACAAACAGAAATAATTCTTAATCGTAAATTTTCGGACTCGAGATTTTGACCAATCCCCATATTTCACTTTCATAAAACACTTCTTGAAAGTAAGCGTGTTTGTCTGTCAATTTATAGAATAATTCAAAATCTATACAGCTAGATGAATCAAATTTGGTAAGTGTAATTTTGGCATTCTATTTGGCATTGGTGAATAAACAGCACACAGGGTGCTTATAATTATTCCAGTTTGAAATGGTTATGAAGAGGAAGTGCTGGACTAAATGTTTTCAAACTTAACAATAATTTAGAGGTCTTGGATAATTCTTTTCCGAAAAAAATTCAAAAACTCACCACCAGGGGGAAATGGAACTGTATGCAATATTGTTAAGCAATATAGGATTAAGCAAAATAGGACATACACCGTTTAAAATGTGATTAAACGTTTCCGGAACGTCTTTTAGAGCATGTACAATGAATGTTACCTCAAAAGCACTGTTTATTGTGATAATCTGAACAATTTGAAAGAACTAAAGGATGCGATACACCATGTGCTTAAGATTTCTCACGATAGGGTAACAAACCTGTAATCTTTTACCACAACACGAATGGTGTCAGCTTAAGGAAGATCGTTTTATGGTCCCCTCTATGAGTGTCCTTCGGGTGTTACATTAGTTATCCCAGAGCTTATCGACAAACGAATTTGGGGACAAAATGGATAATGCTCGAAACTTCGAGAAATTTAACAATCCGCCCATTGGGAACCGAGATAGCCTAGAAGATCTCCCGCGAACTATAAAAGATCAGCAGTCACAAACTGTAAAACGGTGAATTAAATTGTAGTCGGAGTCGCCGACAATTAACGAGTCTTCGAGTTGATAGCGAAGCAAAAACGGCGTGCCAGTGTTGTGCGGAGCTATTGCTGAACGTTGCGAACACCAAATCAAGTATAGTAAACAGCTGTGCAAAGTATTGAGTCGGCTGCTAAAATGATAAGAGAGTGAGGAGTGTTTCAACCGTTTGGAGAGACTGTAGGGCGAAGCTCCAAGGATCACATCTCCTGCTGAATTCCGTTTGCCAGCTTTGTGTGCTGAGGTCGATTACCACCTGTGGGCTACTATTGTTGCAATGTGCTGCTGTGTGTTCGTGACAGCTGTAAATCTTGGTAATATTTCTATTGTCCTGTCTTCGCGTGAATAAATGTCGTCTTTGTTTTCTATTGAAGCCTGCTGATTTGTTCTCACTCCATACATCTACTGCAAAACGAAATCGTAACCGTAACAATAGGTTAAGAGTTACTGTTGAAAATGCAACTAACTTGCTTTCAGAAAGTGGCAGATGCTACATTAAATATGCTTTGTAGCATGTTTCAGAAACGATTAAACGTATTTTAAACTGATGTCTTCATGTCCTTTTTTTTTTTTGTTTTTTTGCTTAACAGTATTACATATTTTCTATTGGTAGAGAGTTCTTGAACTTTTTTTTGAAAAAGAAATTTTTATGACCTCCTGTAATCTATTATCAGGCTTCAAAACTTTTTGTTCAGTAGTTTCCCTTTTATGTTCATTCAAAGTAAAACTTTAACTGTATATTGAATATTAAAAGAAATGCTCCGATACACTTTTGGAGTGGACAACGTAAAATAAATTGGATTGTGTACTACATTAAATTGCGTTAATATGCCGTTGACAAGATCCATATTGCCCAAAAATGTATCCAGTCCTCAGCGATCGCTATTGCCTTTGCCTTAGTTCAAATACTTCGAGTTGTCCATTAGAAGTCAAATGTTAAGTCCAAGTCGCCCTGTGTTGATGAAAAATAAATGATAATAAATTATATAAAACGATCAACGTAAAAGCAATTTTTGCTCGTAAGTATACTGTTGAAAGTGTTTAAAAAATATTTTATTAATTATTTGCACTTGGATGGCAACTCTCACTCACCATTCAAGACAGTGCATCACTTTGACGTTTTATATGTTTACTTAATTTTGGTTGTTAAAAATGCCTTTTGAGTAATAAAAAAGATGCAAATTAATTAAACTGTAAAGTTCAATTTAAAACATTTATATATTCCAGATAGCACATCTTGTTGCCCAATATTATACAATATTGTGCGATATTATATTATATAATTTAATATTTAACAATAGTATGCAATATTACGAATATTTTTAACATCATATAATATTATTCAATATATTTGGGCAACAAAACTTTCTATTAGGTGAACAATTACACATCAACTTATTTTTCCGGATGTAAAGGGTTAAATTCCTTTTTGTGTTCATTTTTTCTTAAAAATACATAGTGCCTTCCACTGATTCTTTTTATGCATTTTATTTATCAGCAGAAAATATAAAAAAAAAATGGTGAACAATCGCTAATCAAATTATTTTTCCGGGTGTAAAGGGTTAAATTCCTTTTAGAGCAAATTTTTCCTAAAAAATACACAGTGTCTTCCACTGATTCTTTTTATGTGTTTCCTTTATCAGCAGAAAATATATATAGAAAATGTTAAAGCAATGACCTTAACAAAAATATTCAAAGAAATTTGTTTCTATTATATTTCCACTTTAATAACTGATTATTTTTTTTTATTTTATCACAATCAGTACATTGATCCCATTATCATTTAATAACAGAATACTCCTGTTAATATTATTTGCGAAACAGCACATCAAAGATCATTATCGAAACTCATTTCCAAAATTTACCAACACTGTGGTTTTTATATTTTGCTATGATTTGGGGAAATTCAATTAAGATGTAATCATGAACTTGCGATAAAGGATTCCGAAGTTACCAACAAGATAAATTTTTTTCCGCCATTCAATTGAGATTCCTTGGCAGTGAAAATTGAATTGCATTTCACGTTCAAGTCGTTTTCTGGTTGAGTGGATTTCCGCTTTTGTTCTGTGAGATACGAAACAAATAAAGGACAACGGCCACTGAAATAACGTGGTTTGTGAAGCGTTCACGATTGTTTACAGATGTGCGGATTGAAACCGTTTAATAGAAGTGGTTATTGAAGGACAGAAGGCGTTTGATTTTATGTATTCATAAAGCCATTCCACGTGTATCCATTTTCCGAGAATCTATTAACTATAGCTATCTATACTTATAACAAAAGGTGTGTGTGTGTGTGTGTGTGTATGCTTGTATTGACGCTTTACTATTTAACTTAGAGCTACTAAGCTTGGCACTTCAAGACGATTTTTTTAATTATAAATTTGGATGAAATTTGGCATTTCTCCGAAATCGCTTCAAACAAATATCATAGTGATAGTAAAAGAAGTTATTTTCACAGTTTATTTTTAAAAAATTATCTTTTTAGATGATGCTAGTTATTTTGCTATGTAATTTTTATTCTATTTTTAATAAATTTTAATAAAATATTATAAACTTATTTTAGAACAATAAATTTCTTTGCTGAAGCTTAAAATATTCGCAATGTTGGCTACCAACATTTCATAATGGGTTTTTTTGTCCTTTGATGTGATCAAGATATGAAAAATATATTTTTTTCCAATGTTTGATGTTGTTTCTTATGTCACTTGTCATTGGTAATTCCACTGACTAAAAAGTCATTTAATCCGAATTGTACGTCTCTTGTTTTTTAAATTGCACCATCTAGGGCCAAGAGTACGAGTTAGCTACTTGCACGTCATAGCCCTTTTTAAGTGACGGACTTCATTCATACATTTCATTCTCTCATCCACAGATCGTAATTTAGACGTGGATCAGAGAACAATCACCTCTAAAACAGTATCCTTAGAGGTATAACTCTCGACATGGAGGACTTTGTGACCACAAAAGATTTATATTCGCCCGTCACCACTCACTCAGTGATTCTTTGGACGGCGAGGTTCGAACTCGCAATCTAAAGTCCAACGTCCTACCAACCAGCCTATCTCGGGCCTTCAATGTTTAGTAAGCCTATAGTATAAAGCATACATTTAATAAAATTTCTAGTTTTCTGTTATACTTGAAATTAAAGTTCAAAATGAAGTAATACGGATATAGTTAAAAGTTTAAGTTAAAAGTTTTTCTTACAGTGTGTCTATTTTTAAACACTATTGCTCTTTACTGTGATATAATTATTTGTGTAAATATGTAAATGGAGAATTAGGGAAATGCAAAACACAATGAATGGAATGGTGTGAAGCTAATTAAATAATGTGAACTATATATCGATCAAAATTAGAAATTTAAATGTATTTTGCCGATTAAACAGCTGAAATTCTTAGAAGTATTTAATCCTGTCAAACCAACAGTTCGCCAAAGACGGTTGAACATAGAATAATACAATTAGAATATAATGCACAATGAAATCCGTTTCTGTATCAAATGAATATTTCATTTAAGGTAATCTAATGAATAAAAATATTTTCAAAAAGATATCGGTAAAAAAAAACTATAAGTGAGTGAAAATAATAAATTGAACTTCAATTCCTGGATTGCAAATACAGAATATAACTAGTTTAAACAGTCTACTCGATACTTTCATGTAAGCTTTCGAACAAAAATGTTATCGCCCTTTGCTTCGTATAACATTGCAGATCGTGGATAAGGTCAAAAGCGTCCTGAGAACTCAGATATTTATTTTTAGAATATCGAATATCAGTGTCTTGTCCTTCGTAATATTGCAAAGAAAACCAAATATGCATTTATGAGGCTTTTTCATCTACCTATTGAGACCATAACTGAACACAGAATAACAGTTTAACCTTTTCATGGGCCTTGGGAAGATTACTTTCCACTTTCATGATCTTACAAAATACACATATGATGATGTCGTGTCCGTGTTTCCACGGAAAGGGGGTGCAGCAGCTTCTGAGGGTAAAAACCCCTGAACAGCCAGAGGGCAGAAGTCCGATTTCTAGCTAAAATGAAGATGACACATACATTCGCCTTCACAACCCCTTTTTACAGGGAAGTCACATTCACACGCCTCACAGACAGAACACAGAATAACAACCATGTCCGTATCGGGACTTGAACCCGGGACTCCCAGATCACGGGGAAGACACGCTACCCCTGTGCCAGGACGCCGGCAAAACACACATATGGGTAATAGAAAAAGGCAAAAAAGAAAAGAAAGGGCCTGCTACGTGTGTACAGAATGTGATGCACTCTGGTGCATTGCAGCATGCTTCTCATCTTTTCTTGCCAAATAATCATTTTTTTTTACTGTAAATGGTTCTTTGGGAAATTATGCTTCCAAACCTGAAAGTTTAATGATAACATAAAATTTAGTAAAATAAAATATATTTCCTTAAATGCTATTGTTTAATTGTTGATAAAACATAAAAAAAGGAGAAGAAATTCAACAGAGAAATAAATGGTCCATGAAAGGATTGAACAACAGGATCAAATACCAAAATCTATTTCAGTCGTAGTGTTTGATTTATCGCATTAACTTGAATTTGAAAGTACAGACCAACTAACGGTTAGCCTTTTACAGGTATGGTATGATATGGTTTTTCATAAACTGGTGTCTATAGTTTCAATGATTATACTGCTTAGCGAATTCCATTTCTCCAAATTGTTGCATTTTTACAACCGCTTCCATACGCATGCGAAATTACAGGCGAACAAACAGACAAACCTTCGACAAATTTATTTCAAATTATGATACAGATTAAGATTTATTGTTAAATTTATGCTCTGAATTTTAACCAAAGTTATCTATCTAGTTCTGTAAGTTTTATAATTATTGTGTTTACTGGTAAGTTTTATTGTGTTTCCTGGAAACCAGAGATTCCCGGTAAATATATTTAGTTCAAAATTTATAGAAAGCTGCAAATTTGGTGTGCTGACCACATTCCAAATTTCATCAGCTTAGGTCAAAGTATTTTCAATTATTTTTATAGACAGATGGAGCAACAAACATAAGTCAAAAATATACTTTTTGAACTTGGAAAAATTTAAAACGTAGACAATCATCAAAATGTCCAGTTCGGATTTTTTGACAATAGCAAAATTTTTTCTTAATATATATTCCATATATTAGAAAGTAAAAATTAATAATGACTGAATTCTATATTTCACAAAACTTCTAAAAAATTTATCTGAAATCCAGTCATCTAAAAATAGTTTCTTTGGAAAATGCAATATTTTTAAATTATTATTTTCGTTATTATTATTTTCTATTTGATTTTTTAATGCTATTCCTTCTTCGTTGATTCTCCCTTAAATGTTACAGCAGTCGTTAGATAGCAATTTGAAGAAAAAAAAGCAGTTCTTCTTCCTTAACTTCTTTTGTCAAGTTTTGCTCTCGCTATTCTTGTATTGTTATGTTTATGTAAATTTTTAGCTTCCCAATCCATCTCTTTTCTGTTTGTTTGTCTTTTTTTTGAACTTTTGGTCAAGCCTCATCAAAACTCCGTATCGTTTAATAGGGGTGAAAGAAAAATGGAGATAAAGCGACCCAATGGCTAGCACAAATCTCAAAACACTACTGAACAGAATTTTAAACACTTTCATGTAGCCTTAAGAGTCAGTATTTTTCTTGCAAATTATTTTGCTAATATATACTATACTTGGTAATATATATAAAATTTATCCTTCCAGCGGGCGCGCGTATGTGAGAGATACACTAGAGATGAGTTTCGTTTTATAACTTTAGATTAGATAACTTTTATAACTTTATACCTTCAGATCTGGTGGTACTGGGAACACCTATCCTTAGCTATTAGTCCGCCTCCCTTTGACCTACTTTCAGTTGCCGTCAAAAATTTGTGGCGTTAATAGGTCTCTTCCTATCAGATATTTGTATTTTAGAGATACGCGCGACTGTTCATGTAAGTTTTTGTTGCATCTGATTTTGTACGATTTTACAAATAAATCCGTATTGTTTTAGGCTGGCAACAGCTAGAAAATGCATTTACGAAGGAAAATGTTTAAAAAAAGCACCCACATCTCTACATGGTGAACTAAAATTAAAAGTGCTAAAGAGAAAGGCCGAACTAGGTATTGAAGAAGTGGAAGATGCGACGTCAGGGAAAATACCCTACCAAAAAGAAAAGCGGACGAGAATCACGAAGTTCAGTTGTGAGAATTGACAGAAATTTTTATGTTTTGAGCACACTAAAACATTTGCTCAAATTGCTACGATGCAATGAAATAACAATGAAACTATTTTCTTCCTTTTAATATATCTAATTTTCAATTACTTTTTCATTTTTATGCATAAATTCTGTATTATTTTTTGCATTTCTATATTTTATATGCAAATGGTTCTGTCAAAATATCGACAATTTCATTCATATTATTTATAAATTAATTTAGTTAACCTGTGGTCATTTTATAATGTTATTGCTATCTATGTTTATATTGTTTCTGCTTCTTTTTAAATAAAACTGTTTAAAATAACTATGATTATTAACCCTAACCTATTTACAATGTAATTTATAAGTTACGCTTTTAAAAATTTACAATTTACTATAGCGTATGTACGAAATATGCGCGACCTTTCATGTTGGTATGACGGCCGCGCCCGCTGGAAGGTTATTATTTTGCTAATAAATATAATATTTATTATTTTGCTAATATATATGTGGGGTGTCGTGATGACCAAGCAATAACGAGTCCAGATTAGAAATTAATGGATGACAATGAAATTAGATTAATGATGAACAAATGGTGATGACTAATTGACAGGATAAAATGGATGATCAAGTTCGTCTATTAACATACAAGTTCGTCTTTTAACAATACATCGTAATTTCGTCTTCCGTCTTTACGCATACGTCTTCTGTTGTTTTACAACCTCGTAATCATGCCTCGTCCAGACATGAACTGCACTTTGCTCACGTTTTCTTCACCAGAGGGCTACTTAGTGGCGGGAAGTGAGGTCACAGGCGACGCTCAATGGCGGGAAGTGATATACCTAGCACCACATATATAATATTTAATTACACCTTTTGCGAAATATTGTTATATGCAGTTTAAACTCAAATTGCTTAACAATTCCTGAATACTTGCTTAATTCGCTTAATAAAAGATTCTCCCTTGACTGCTCATTTAAAACATAGATCCATTAATTTACGTTAAGTGGCTTGCAAAATCCTCATTCAGTGAAAAATAATCGAATTCCACATCATTTCATTGTTGTCCGCCGTGCATACGAATGAGGACAGCTGCCATTATCCGGTCACAGGATTCCCACGATGGAACTAAAAAAAATATTTTACCTAATTTCACTCTTCAAATCTGCAGGTCGTTTCTCTAAAATTAGTGTAATGAATATACATTTCCTTGAAATGGTTCCCATAGTAACGCCAATTTTGTTAAATTGCACTCATTAGTTTTATTGCTGTTTTACAGAATGGTGGAAGCAATTTAATTTTCTAAATTGTCTAAAGTTATTTTAGTAATAATCAACTATTAAGTAAAAGTAAAACACGTCATTTCATTTCGAAATCAAAATTAAAATTATCAGTTATATCTTTCCAAATTTTTTTAAACAATATGTGCAAAAAAAGATTGAAAAAATTCCTCTCGGCAGTTTGGAAGGCAAAGGTAGATTTTTTCATATCTAAATTAATACATACAAATTTCTTTACAAATCTCAATGGAATTGTCTTCCCGAAACATTCCCAAATATTCTCCAGTTAATTTCCCCTCTTTCCAATTAATATAAAATACATAAAAAAAACTAAAAAATACACCGCTTCCAGAAATTTTTAAGCGAATTGTTTTAAATAACATATCCATCATAGTCTTTCTATAATTATAAGTTCCATGAAATCTAACTAATCGAGCGTTTCGAATTTTCTGTTAATAGATAATACTATTTTTATTTTTATTTTTTTTATTTTTTGCAATTGCACAATATATGCTAATAATAATACATTAAATTTTCTGTTTTATCAAATTTCTTCGATTCTATTAATATAATCTTTCTGTGAGCAATTGGACGTTTTGTTATAACTTTATTTTAAATTTGTAATGTTATTTTAGTAATAACTAACATTTAATTATTAAATAAAAGTAAAAGAAGTTAGAATTATCAGTTTTATCCTTCAAAATTTTCTCAAACAATATGTGCAAAAAGATTCCTCTCGGCAAGCTGGAAGGCAAAAGTAGATTCCTTCATATCTAAGTTAATACTTTCAAATTTATATTAAAGTACATATGGAAGTAATAGTATTAAAGTACTTATAATGCAACATTAAAGTGCTTACGAAAGTAATTATGCTTTTAAATTATGGGATGGTTACAAATATTCAAATTTATGGAAATGGTTTGTAATTTTTGTTTTCTCCAGGTTGATTATTCAAATGCGGAGGGAGCAAATTCCCAAAGTTCTTAATAAATAAAAATTTGAAATCCCATAAAATAAAATAAGTAATATATAAAAAATTTAATTTTTACTTAGGTCAACAAAATTTTTTTTCATTTTTGTTACTTTTTATTAAAAATATATATTAAAAAAATAAGTATCAAAAAATTATTACTATTTTATTCTCCAGAACTAAGTAGCTTTGAAATTTAAAAGATTTTTTCAGTTTTCGATTAAAAGTTTTTCCTTTCTGAAAGTAAAGATATGAAGAGTTTAGAATTTAAATAGTCACATGAAATGCGTACATAAATATGTAAAAACGCATAACCTCTAATCCTCTAGTATATAGTCTCACTACCCTGCTGTGTTACATAATCCTTTAATGCCTGGGTTAATCCGTTATATTCGGAAAAGTAAATCGATACATAATTAATAACAGAACAGAACTTGTTTATCGCTCTGAAAAATAAATATATAAATGTAACTGTTCTAAGTTGATCTTTTTTCTTAATTCGACCACTTCTTGCTACTCTGCTGGCATTTTTAACAATCAAAATTAAAAATACATAAATAATATGTAAAATGCTTGCATTATCTTGATTAGTGTCCAAAAGGAGATGACCGAATGCAAAGGGGCATTTAATAAAGATTCAAATCTATCCTTGATATATTATTCATCAAATATATGAGGCGTTGAAGGTGGTAGCTAGAACTGTACCAATTTGTAGGTTGAATTCCGCCAAGGATCGAACTTGTGATGTTTGGATTTGAAGTCCAGTGACTTAACCATTCGACAAAAGCTCATGTCTATTGGCTGTTACTAACTTATTAAGATGTCACCACATATCTTCCTTAAAAGAGGCTTCAAATTTTATCTTACAGGACAAGGAAAAGAGTGTCCTTACTTGTTTCTGCTGAAACAGTTGTTTAAAAACCAATTTCGGTTCCGAACATTTATATTTTAATCTTTAAAGCCCCCTAGCTATCCAAAGCCTTATTATGCTTTAATGGTTGGTTTAATTAATTAAAAGACAACGCAATTACTTTGAGTAACAATAAAAATTAGTTTTATGATCTCAATAAAAATCACAATATTGCTTGAATTAAAAAAAATGTATGACAAGCATTTTAAGCTTAAAATAGTGTTTGCAGCCTCATAGACACACAGCGGCTCCAATGGTGTACTAAAGATTAAAAGAAATGTAAAATTTGATCA
>JAPMOQ010058285.1:698660-722190 GCA_026543055.1 Argiope trifasciata | reverse complement strand
TGTATGGCTAAAGTTAAAATCAAAAAGTAATAAAATTAGATAATCATTTTCAATCTTATATTCTCCAAAAAGCATTGGAAAATAAATGATATAAAGACTAACAGTTTATATAATAGCAAACCTTACTGCAATTATCACATTTTGTACTCACTTGAAACCCAAATTTTCTTTCTTTATCGTTTTTATTTCCTTCACATCACATTCAATACTTCTTTACGACTCTTGCGTTTATTTTGAAGCTTGCATCGAAGAAATTGTTTCTGTTTCATATTTACTGATCAATTCTTTGCTCTTTCAACTAAAGTCAGTGCCGATCGATTCCTGTTATTAGCGAAACCTCAACAGAAATAGGAAGAAATACGATGTAGGAGTAACTAATTTTACTCAGCTGCCCAGGATTCTAAAATAATAATAAGCCTATCATCTTATAAGATCTGATTAATCTTTACAACTTATTTGTTAGCTATATCAATGAATTCCATCTCCTATTGCTTACGATTACGTACTAATATTTCTTTGAAATACTTACATTTGGGAGTGTAATGAATTCTATCATGATTTTTCTAAAAATTTCAAACATATAACCACTGGAATGTATTGACAAGGCTTAGTCAGCAATTCTATAAAGTTGGCGACTTTTGATTTCCCTGTTGTTATGACGAGTTTACACTCGGCGAGTTATAAGAAAAGTAACTCGTTGGTAGAAAGGGACTGAATTATGTTTGCCACAATTTCATCTGATACGTTCAAGCATTCCATGTTTGGTTATAAATTGCCCTTTTGGTGTCCCAGAATTTTTTCTTTTTACTTGGGTGAGCATTAAAAGAATGAATATTTACACAAATAAATGGGATTAAAAAATATTTAAAAAAATTATCAACATATATAATTTTGGAAAACTATGGGAAAAAAATGACAAAAAAACGAAAAAAACACATAACTTAGTATCAGAAAAAAAAATCCTAATTAAACTACAAGAGGTCAATATTTTCATACCCCCCCCCAAAAAAAAATACCTCTGCCAAATTCCATAAATGATACAGTAAGAAAAAATACAATACAACGGCTTGTAATTGTTCCGTCGGAACAGTTACTTGCCATTAACAAATAGCCTTATTCGGGCTTTCTACGCATGCGCTACCTATTTGTCGTCTTATTACTGGTCGAGAGTAAACCCGGCATTACTGTCGACAAATTAGAAACAACGTGGGATATCAAATTTAGAGATATGCTTGGCTTACGCTCGGTCACTTATAAGACGGGTAATAGGCAGATCATAGGTAGGAAAGCTGAAATATGCTGTTCTGTCTATGACAATTTATTGTTCAGACGGGACAACAATATCTCGCTGTGTTGTAATTTTTTTCTTACTGCGCATGCGTTTGTAGAATTTGACAGTTTTTTTTTTTGGCGTGAAAAAATTGATCACTTATCATAGATTAATTCCGACATTTTTTTGCTCTTTTTTCATTCTGATGCGTGTTTGTATGAGTGAATGTAGTGTTTTCATTTCATTTGCCATTACTTTTCTAAAGTTTTCTAATTTTAGATAGGATTACTTCTTTTTAAATTTTATCATTTTTATTTCTGTAAATATGCATCAATTTAATACGACATGCAGAGGAAAAGTAAAATCCAGTGATGCCAAATCGGCAATTTATAATCAATCCTGCCTAAATCTATTTCATGAAATCGTGGTAAACATAAGTCAGTCCCTTTCTGCGCATGCGCTGCCAACAGTAAACACAGCTTTAGCACTCTGAAGGAATGCACCTAAAAATAAGTTACTGAAAGCATGCGTCTTAGAAATAAATAAAAAAGATTATACATAAAATGAAATAATTTATCCATTTAAAGAATTTTTATTTAATTCATTCAAATCAAGTCAGTTTTCTAGATATTTCGGGCCAATGTTGAAAGTACAGTTTGAGTTTTTTAATCGTGAGATGCTGTTATCACTTTTGCTGACTCGAACATCAGTAATACCTGATGCTAAGTTATTATACTGCAGGCCTTAAATCAAGATTTAGATAATGAAATAATTCATAACATTAATCTAAGAACTTTTGGAAGTGGCTGATTTCAAAATGTTTCATTGCAAAATTTAACTCTGATTATAAAAAAAGCTACTCAAATGATTACTCGAATAATTTTTCAATATTTTTTTAAAATTTTGATTATTAATTTTCAAACTTTTGCACTTATAAAAGATTTTGAATTAGGCTAAAAAGGTAACAGACTTTCTCATAATATTTCTGGAATTAGGATTTTTTGCAAATTTATTTTGTATTTGAAAATGTGTTAACAGTTCAGCAAGAGATTTTTTCTCCTCTACGAAGAGAAGTATACTTCTTTTAACAGGTGTAAAATCACGAGGAATTCTATTCCGGCTTATAACAAATTCGATTTTTAAATCAAAACGAGGGATATCCCCACAGCTTTCCCTCATACTAGCAGTCCACTACAACAAATCCTGTTGATATTGCTACGTTCAGTGGTAGTGAGGTGGTCGAACGGAAAAGGCTTTCCCTTAGACTATTTAATAATGAAGTTATGCCCCTCCCCCACTACAGACCTTGGCTACAGTCACGAATGCCTGGTATGACACTGGCTAATAATATTCATGAATTATAAACCTTTATCGTGATTTATCATTTAACTATAATTAGATTTCTAGCGATTTCTTTTGCCTAGCGATTTTTTATGACATGGGTTTAAATATACAAATTAGTTTAGCTTAGTTATTTTAACTTCCCGTTGTAAAAAAGCACTAGGGCTATTTTGGGACGGACCTCGTAATTTTATACCACGGTCAGATGACGAGCGCGGCACCCCCTCTCCACACTACAACCCCCCAGTGGGAGGACGTTTGACCTGGCAGATTTAACGTACAAGAGACCCCTTACATGACGGTTCTTAGGTGAAATCGAGTCT
This sequence comes from Argiope trifasciata, assembly GCA_026543055.1. Taxonomy (NCBI): domain Eukaryota; kingdom Metazoa; phylum Arthropoda; class Arachnida; order Araneae; family Araneidae; genus Argiope; species Argiope trifasciata. The sequence continues at coordinate 719,256 of JAPMOQ010058285.1, read as the reverse complement.
CGAACCTGAAACCCTTCGGTTCCGAAGCCGAAACCATACCACCAGGCCACCGCATCCCTTTAAGTATACAAGAACACAAAAATCGAATGTGGATTTTGGATGCATTTGTTCGAGTGATTGAAACCAAAATTTGACAGTAGTAAAATTGTATTCACAAGATGCATTTGTTATTGCCATGTGACTATTTCAAGCCATGTTTTTGCGCTTCTGAGGGTAAAGACCCCTGAGCATCAGAGGACAGAAGTCTGATTTCTATCTTATATGAAGATAGTCCAAGCAAACACATTCGCATGCACAACCGCTTTTTACAAGGGCTCATTCACACACATGACAGAACACAAAGTAGAAAACAACCATGCCCAAGTTTAGTTTAGTTAATTTAACGTCTCGTTGTAAAGCAACACTAGGGCTATTTTGGGGAGGACCTCGTCCTTTTGATCTACGGTCAGATGACGAGGACGACAACTGAGGTGTCACCAACCTCCCCTTCCCTCTCCACATCACAACCACACCAGCGGGAAGACGTTTGCCCTGACATATTTAACAAGCAAGATACCCCCTTTCAGAACAGTTCTTCGGTGGAATCGCGTCTCGAGCCTGAAATCGTCCGGTTCCGAAGCCGCGACCTTACAACCAGGCTACCGTGGCCCAAAACAACCATGTCCACACCAGGACTCGAATCACGATGAAGACGCATATACACATGATCACATAACAAATGTAATACTTGCGTTTCCTAATTATCAGGTTGACATGTTTGTGAAAATTCAGATTTAAAAACACTTAACTTCTTGATTTGGTTTCAAATTTGATAAGTATCCATAATTTGAATTCCACATTTAAGTTTCCTACTCTATCTGTAAAAAGTTTTATATTTTGTTCATTTGTACTTGGAGAGATAGGTTTCATTCAAAATTTATAGGCATGCATAAACAAATTTCACTCGTATGGCAAGTGTTTTTCACTCGTATGTGTTCACTCTTATGGCAAGTGTGGAAATGAGCTTTTCGGATTTAGTAAGATCTGAAATGTGGAGTTCGGTCAAAATCTCGTGAAAGAATTGATGATTTCAGTACTTTCTTTGCACACTAAGAGAAAAAAAATCTAAGCGAAATGTTTAGAATCTTGGAAACCCGGGATAAGAGAAATGTCATATTTTTCACATTTACTGGATTAAAAAGCATTGCAAATTTTACTTTTTAAGGTATACGAACTCGTTTGGAGCGCTTTTTTTCAAAAAAATGGTGTAGGCAGACTTTAACCACACATCTAGGTTTCAGATTATTAAATATTAGTAATAGAGCGTCAATATTTAAAATAAACAATAATTTTTGAAAATTGGTGTTTAATAGGATTATTGTAGCAAACAACACTAATCCGAACGAAATTTTAACCAAAGTAAATTACATAATTTTCTCTAGGAAATGAAATACAAGTGTAGGGTTATAATAAAACTAAATTTGTGTTTATACAAATTTTTAACATGTATTTGGCTCTTTAAATCAGTGCTTCCGGTTATTTGAATTTCGTTATAAATAAATATTCCACTTTCGTTTATCGATTATTATGAAAATAATAATAAATTGATTTCTAATTAACATAGAGACCACAATAAATCTACTTTGGGTAGCTCAAAGACTGGACTGTTCTATCCAACAAAATTTTTCACTGTCAATTTTATTGAAAACAGACTTGTCTAACGTGTTTGGATACCTTCGAAAAAAAAAAGTGTTTGCTAAATTTTTGGTTTTATATAGTTTACTAGTTTTAGTCTTCAATTCATATGAAAGTATTATTTTGTGTGTGCTTCAAACACAAAAATTTAAATACATCAAAAATGATCAATAAAATCACCAATCATTCAATTTCTTTTCTTTATTTACAATCAACAAAAATCGATATCACAACAATGCAACTCGGTATAACTTCTACATACATCAACAGGAGTTATAAAAACATGAAATAAATGCCTTCAGCTTCGCATTTCATCACAAATGTAATTCTAAATGTGCTCACAGTGATTAATATGCGATATTAAAAAAGTGAATCACTAGTGCGTGTATACAGATGATTGCGGTTACAATAGTTTGTTGCGATAGATATGAAATTTAATTTTTAAAAAGTGGAAAAAAAGTTTAAAACATTTAAATATCATCTTGGAACAAAACAACATAAAAGTAATTATTTGTATTAAAAATACATATTATAAAACAGCAACTGATTTTTTACAATCTTAAAATTAAAAACCTCATCAACAAAAGTCGAGTTTGTTTGGTTGTCAATAAAGTTAATTGTAATAAAGTAATAAAAATAATATTTTAAAACATGACACTTAACACTTTCAACACTACCGACGAGAAATCGAGTTTTCCAGATATTTCCAATTACAGGTTTCTATGGACTAAAATTTGTCTCTTATGCCAGTTTAGATGGGTTGAACTTTCTAATCAACGTATCTAAATTGGCATAATTAACATTTTAGCTCGTCGATAGCGTTGAAAATGTTAAAAATTGCGAAACTATTCATTTGATGCATATTCTTTTTTATACTATACTATATTCAATCGATTGATGTATTTAATTCATTATGAGATGAAATAAAGTTGTAATAACATTTTTTGAAGTTATTTGAAAATTCTTTTTCGAAGTAGGATATGATACTGCATAACGTGAATGGTTTTCAGCTTTAATAATTTTTATCTTTTAAAACAACACATTGAAATAAGAAAATCAATTTGTTACTTGTATCAAAAATTTATTTTATATGAATTTTAAAATCCTCAAGAAACAATGATAGGCTTAACAATTCAACACCTATTCTTTATTCTCGAATAATTATTACTAATTCAGTCTAAGTGCATAGTTAAAACATTTGATAGGTGGATATACACGTTTAATGAACGATACAGTAATTCATTTCAGTCCAAAAATTTGAATGAAAGAAAACGAGAATGAAATATTTATTTAAAATATTTCCCGGTATAAAGTTTTCCCATTTAAGTTTTTGGACTTCGTGTAATAAGTGCAACACTATAGAACAGTTGAAAATGTTGAAACAAAAATGGCACAATTTTATCCACATAACATTCTCAACTAAAGTCAGTGCACCAATTTCATCGCCAATCAAAAGCATGGCGGCAGTGCGAGGCTGGTAGCAAGACTAAGTATGTGGAAAGTGCCAATTGTGAGACTTTAAATATTGACTAAATGTATGTAATTGTAAAAGTAGTGTTTTGTATCAATGGTCGTGTATTATATTCTTTTTACATTGTTAGATTAAGTTTTATTGCATTGCTCTTGAATCCATTTTAACATTCTTATAACATTCTTCAACAAATAAAAAAACCATTCTCGCCAAAGTGCATTTACTTTCACCTACTGCAAGAATTTTAAATTGATCAATAATTTGATTTATCTCTAATTTCACCATCTTTCTGGCAACCGTCAAAGTGAATTCCAATTCAATATAAAAACACATTCTAATAACCTAAATTATTATTTCAACACACAAATATTTTGAAATGTGAAAAAATGGAAAAAAGAATACAACTTGGTCATTTGGTAATAAAAGAAAAGACATCAGTTTGTCTTTAAATAGTCACAAAATTCATTCTGAATCATGAATTATAGTACATTTTGTGATCAAGCCAATAAATATTTTACTGGTAGTCTGTTCAACCTCCAATAGACCTTGAAACAGAATGTTTCCCATAAACACTGTGTATAATATCTAGAATGGTCCTTTAAATGAATATTTTATTATTAGCACATTTGTTGTGCCCACATTTCTTTTTGGTGGATGATAAGTGTAATATGCACAAGTCCTTCAAAGTAAATTGAGGATATAACATACTAAGAAATCAGGTCATTACGTCTTGTCGACGAGCGAACTAAACGTCCCCAACAAAAAACTTGAACAATAAATTAAGGTGCTGTTAATTCAGTTTTCTGATAACCCAATATCAGTTCACAATTCACCAACAGTTGCTTGCACACTCGAAGAAATTCTGTTTGAGTTGCACTGTAGAGTTGAGGATCTCCATCCACTTGATGCCGACGTTGAAGAAGAGGCCATTGGGAAAGGGAGGGAGCTTGCAACTGTCCAAGACCATGAAGTCGATGATGTGTCCTTGCATGCCCTTCATGGCATTCTGCAAGACTTGAGTGTTGCGGATGGTCTTGCAGAAAGCCACTGTCTCTATCCCTGCCTCCCCACTGGCCGATTCGGGCTTGGGTATCTCGAGGCATTCGCAAGGGTGGATGTCTTCTCTGCGAGGACAGCCCTGTTTCAGGACTGTGGGAGGTGCAAGAGGAGAAAAGAGGGGGTTGCTGGATATAGCTGTCATCATTCGAGGGGGATCTGCAAGGACTATCCCAGCCAATAGTACCATCCTCACTATTAGTTGCAAAAAGCCGTTCATCTTTTTCTGTCCTTGGATCTGCAATAAGAAAATAATGCAGCACATTAGAATAATTTGGTAAAAGGTATTGAGAATTTCCCAAATTATAAAACAGCTATAATCGAAAAAAAAAAATATTCATTCAATTTTAAGAAAGGTTTTTCAAAATAACGTATGTGTTTGGGGAACTTTAACGTTCAACTTTGTAATTTCCTAAAATTCAAAACCTTATTTTAATAAAAAAGAATTTAATTAATAATTTTCCTTGTTTTGCTCCTTTATTTTATATTAGCTATCATTTATTTATATAAAACTACTTTATAGCAATGATTCTTTAAAATTAGAATAGGAACGTTTGATTTGTATTTGTTTTATTGGTCTTACACCTACCCTTTCCTTCATTTTATATTAACCTACCAAAAGAAACACTAAATCACAAAATGAGCCAATCGTGACGGTGGCAAACATGTTCATTGCGTGTTGCTCGACGTATTGTTTTAGCAACACCTTATTTCTCTTATAATATACTCTAAAACAACTATAACAAATAATCTCCAGCAGTTCTCCTACAAACAACTATTCTCTAACAATATACTCTAAATCGTTTCATGGCAGCTTACTGAAATGGCACATTCTATTAACAGTATTAAAATAAGACACTTAAGTCAGTTTTCATCAGTTTAGCTCAAAGCGTTTGAATTATCATTAACATAGACAGGCAAAATCAAAAAGTATTTTTTTAGATGGGAATTTGAAGCATAGCGATTCATAAAAATATACATTAAATTTTTTACGATGTTACTTATAACCCTACTTTGTATAAGAAAAAGTAAAAATTAAAACACTAAAATTTGTTAAATTCAAGAAAAGAAATTTTATTTTTTCAGTTATTTAATTTCAGTTGGTTTCAAAAAACACGCAAAAATTTACTTATACAATTTACAAAAGCGACTTCAAGAAATTTTTTGTCTAGCTATTGAATATATAGTTTCAGAATTAGACATGTTCGGAAAATAAGTGCATATTCTTATACGAATCCTGTAAGTACAACAAGGTGGACAGTATTGCTACACTAACTTAACGACAGTGTGCAACTTTCTAAATGCCGAATAATGCTGGTATTAAAATTACAAAATATATTAGGCAAACAGGGAAGAATTAAGTAATTTCAAAATATTCTAATGACTTTCGAATCACAAGAACCATGAATAATTTACCTGCAGAAAAACTAAAATATTAAACTATTACTTATCATAAAAATCGCAACTCTGCAAGTGAGCAATCCTAAGAAAATTAGCTTAAAAATAAATTTTGTTTGTCAAAATCTGGGCATGTAAAGATTATAAAAAAAATGTGCAATAGAATAAATTTGCTAATAAAAATTACAAAACAAAGATTTAATGGTCCATCTAGAAATGTGTAAATGGAATAAAGAAAAATTTAACTGTATCTGTGATGGTAATGGCGCTAGCTCACATGTCCACAACAATACAACATCAAGAAAGAAAAGAAAAAAATGTTAGTTTTCTTCGAAAACACCTCTAATAAATGCAAGTGCGTGCAGATGTTTTTATAAAGAATGCAAAAATCGTCTCGATTGCATTTATCTCTTACGTTTAAGGTCTGCTGTTTAGTCTATTTTCCGCGAAAAATCAAAACATTTCCCTTGACACGGGAAAACTATCTTTTGTATTTCTCAATTGTTTATGGCTCATTGTAAGGCCTCGGAAAGCATCTGCAATATACGAACTCATTGACTCGGGAATTTCTTAAACAAGGGGCAAGCGCGCATTTCTCATTTTTATAGTACCAACGAACAAAACATGAGCAGTTTAAGAAAGAGTTTAACAAAGCATTTATCAAACGTAATTTCTAAATTATCAATTATTTGGAAAGAAAACATCTTTGACAATAGACAAAGGATATTACAAATTAATTTGAATACAAAGTTTGATTTTAAGGAAGATGACTATGTTAAAAAATCGATTTTTTAATGAAATTTTTTATTACTACTTTAAATGTTTGAATACGTTTCTTTATAAAATTGTTAGAATTTCGCTTCTATTTTTTAGAAAGTTACACCGACTTTTATATATGCATTTACATAAGTGATAATGTAATTTTACATCTTTAGAGGCTATTTTTTCAAATCTAACTATTGATAGACTTTTTTTACAAAAAAAAACTTTATAATTTAAAATATAATGCATGCTTTTTGTTGTAATTCGGTATAATAATTTTTCAATATGTTTTGTAGCTTCTCAACTACAAAATAACTTATCTGTTAATTTAGTATGTTACTAATTCTTTACAATATGAACAGTTGAAATTTTTATTATTATTTTATTTATCCGTTGAACCCCAATATTTAAAGAATAGATGGAGATACACCTAATTTTTTTAATTAATTAATTATAAAACGCATTTCTTAATAAGATACTTAATGAAGAATTAACAATAAACCAACGAGCGTAATTTCCCCAAAGCTTTTTCTTATATTCTCTAATGAAGTTGTTATTTCTCACATGGCATTTGGGTTCAATAGAAATGAAATATCAACCCTTTGGCGTGAATTTAGCATTTTTACTGAATCTATAAAAGGATCCTTGGCGAAGTTTTTGGCAATTAATCTCTGGACTGCGGTTAATAGTATCATTAAATCGATTTTATGTTTTAGGCATGTTTTTCTGGATCGAATGGAGCTAAAATTTAACATAAAACTATACTTCTATTTCAGTATGGGGTTTTTCGAATATAAGTATTTAAATCATTGCGTTTTTGAGTAATCACATTTACATGTTTCTAAAAGTATTGACCAACAGACAGTTAACCCTTTCTTGGGTTGGCTCAAAATTTGATTAGTGTTTACGCTATAGATGTTAAATCTATTTTCCAAAATTTATATGTTACGCTCTCTTCGTTTTTTAGTTATCCTATTAACTTACATTCGAACAGCTAGATAAAGAGAGAGACATTCTCCGAATACATTTTGATTGCATTGATTTTTAAAAAATATACTAATTTCTTGTGATGACCATAAACTTAATTTCATCAGTCTGGCTCAAAGAAGGAGAGTCGTCTTTGATTAATATAGACAGAGAGGCAAGGCAAAAATTCGCCAAAATATCAAGGTCCTCTTTTTCCCCCCGATTATAATACTTCCTTTGTATTATGTATAAGAGAAATTAAAAATGATGTAAATCATAGGTTCCTAACGTGGGCGATATCGCCCCCTTGTGGGCGTTTGAGGTTTTCAGGGGGGCGGTAAAAGACCCGGAGAAAATTAGGAGACGTTGATATATCACGGAGGAGTGTGGAAAGATGAACCAAATACAGCCTAAAAAAGACTTCGAAATTCGATGTCTTTAAGTTTTAATGAAAACACTTTTTTATATAATTAAGTATGCGTTTTGATTGCTCTCTGAAACTGCCAATTTATTTAGAAAGCAATAGTTTATTATGAATTAATTCGTATCATCAAAACCCCTGTGTGTCCTTAGGACAGGCAAGCTAAAACTTTTTTAAATAAAGAAGAAATTCAGTAGCGTTTCCTTTCCAACAATATTCTAGCTATGAGTAATTTTTTAAAATATTTAATTCTTGTTTTCACCATGCATCATGTATGCTCTTATTTCTCTGGAATGGGTGGAGAGCGGTATTGAAATATTCACTAGAAAAGAGGGTGCCAGTTCAAAAAAAGGTTGGGAACCTATGATGTAAATTATAAATATGGTATAAATGTCATATTGAGCCATTTTTTGCAAGGATTTTCAAAACCAATTGTAATATTATCTTTCTCCAAAATTAGTTCTTGAGAAAAAAGTTAACATTATTGAGTATTTACATCAATAATGTTAACTTATTAGTGTATTGCGCAACTTATTCAATTTTATACTGGAAAGTACAAGTACTTTCCATCTCCCCTCCCCCACCTGTTAATAGATTCCCGAAAAAAACATTACAACTATTTCTCTTTAATTACTATAGTATAAGACTATTAAGTATACTTTAGTAATTAAAGGGAAATAGTTGCAATGGTAATAGTATTAACATTTTAGTTGCTATACTATAGGTCTATTCTATTATTCGACTAGACACTAAAAAATTCAATAAGAACCATGAAAAAAAAAGCAACAACTTAACAACCGATTCCATGAAACGGGTTTCCAGTTCAAAAGTGCGAAAAAGGCGCATGTCTAACTAAAATATTCCAGACTTTTCGACGATAACCTTCGCCCTCTTGACACACTAGACTGGTTTTTTGATTTAAAACAAGCAAAATCCTCCTATATCTGTGAATAAATCCGGCCACAGGTGAAAACAGCAAAGAAAAAATCGCACTCTTCCAACCATGACCGGTGAGTCATACCCATTTTTTTCACATCCTGGCTGCTGCGTTGGAAATCTCATTGTTGACAGATGGGCCTTTCTCTGCCACAATAAAAGATACTTTCCCCTTATATTATTTTCTAGTAGAGGAAAGTGGTTATTCATTAAATGCAGATGCTGCGTTTCGCAAGGTCGTTCAAGCACTTGTTGCGCAGCCAGTTGGACATTTTGGAGATTTACTATACCGCAGGTTAGGGTTATTGTCTTGTGGGTATATATTGCTACTTTACCATAAAAATTGAATATAGTTAAACCTCTATGCTTATGCAACACTCTGCTTCTGGAAAAAGCGGCAACTCAGGAAAAATTTGTACTTTGAAAGGTTTTAAATGGAAAATGAAATATTTAAGGTCTGAAAATTGGACTTATTGCAACATTTAATACTTTTTTTATTAGTTTAGTTATTTTAATGTCCCGTTTTAAAGCAATAACAGAGGTATTTGGGGACGGACCTCGTCATTTTGAGCCGAGGTCAGATGACGAGGACAATATCTGAGCTGGCAACCACACTAATGGGAGAACGTTTGACACCGACGGATTTAACGCACAACATAACCCTTTATATGGCTGTTCCTTGATGAAATAGAGTCTCGAACCTGAAACCCTCCGATTCCGAAGGCCTTACCACCAGGCCACGGCGGTCAACAATTTTTTTTTATATTTATACAAATAAAAATGAATGTGTATATGTTTTTTACTCACGGCCACACCGCTCATCCGATTGTGATAAAACTTCGAATACTTATTACTTGCACTTGCGAAATGTTATAGGCATAGTAAAATTATGTAATCGATATAAATAAAAATGAATGTTTGCATGTCTCTTATGCAGTGACTGATCATCCGTTTGCGATGAGATTTTGAATACTTATTACTTCGCTTATTTGTTTCTGCTGTAGATGGAAAATTTAAAAAATATTGTCAACCCTAAAGTCGAATAATAAAATTTAAAAAATGGAATTTTTTTACATTTCTCCTTTATATATATAATAAATATTATTAAATTAAATTAATATTATTCTTTCCCTCATTCCTAATTAAGCAAAACAGTTATTTTAAATTTCAAATGATATTTCCAAAATTATTTCTTCTGCGGCAACAAAGAGCCGTGTACCAGCTAGTTATAAATATTTTTTGAGTCGTGTACTGACTGTGGCAACTTCTTACTTCAGTGTACAAAGAATTTAATTTGAATACTGAAATTGAATTTTTACTTAAATTTATGCGAATTAATACACTCGCTACTATGATTCAAGCATATAATGCGAGACACTAATAATATTCTTACCTTTGCTGCTGTTGTTGTTACTTATGGCACTTTGTAAGCACCCTGACAGAAATTGCTAGAGATTTAAGCCTAAAATAGCGTCCCTTGTTTTTTTCAGTAACGCCAACTAAAGCCAAGAGTATGACTAAGCTACTTCATGCTTCACATTCACTTGCTCGATAACTTTTTACAGGGGGGCACATTCACACTACTCAAATTCTACACTGAATGAGAAATTTTCCTGACACCCACATGCTAATAATGTTAACAAATATGAAGGACATAGCAGTTAATGTGTAAAAAATTAGTTTAGCTAATGTATCAGTTTTTATAGAAGATAAAAAATTAAAGAAGTATTAGCATATGCAATTAGGAAAGATAAGAATTACTTCGGAAACCATTTTCATATAGATATCAGTCAAGTAAAGGATAAATAAATTTTTAACGTGAGAAAAAGCATCCAAAATAAAAAGCATGAAATAATATACAAGACATAGTCATGTTCCACAAAATTAAATGTTTAGAAAAGTTAGAAGCACAATTACTCTAATAAGTTTTAACGTATTAGAAACCAAATAATTTCCATTTTTTTATTTTAAATATTAGAAGCCTCTAAACACATTTATACAATTTCAAAATAACTAAACTTATTTCAGTTTTAAATCCCCTTCCGCTTATTTACTGTGTATAACATAATTTTCACCAATTCAGCATTTACCTTTATACATCTATGTATTATTAAAAGGGAACAGAACGCTAAATTAAACATAACACAAATATAACAAGCTTCCATTTCACCCTGACATACTTTTCAGACGAAATGTGATACGTTTACAAATGGAAAAAGTATCTGCTTACCTCAAACATATGTCAAAACCATTCAAACCACAAAAATGAGTAGCAAATATTCGTCTGATGCAAGGAAATCTTAACGGCTCATTGGACTAAATTGAAACCAACGAGTAGAAAAAAAGGAAGAGTTACCCCAATTCGTGAGGCTGCTTCTTATCAACTCGGTTTCGAAAACGGTTTGACATATTTGTTCTCAACACAAAACACCTACGCTTCTTTTTGGGAAACCTACCGGTCAAATTACATTCGCTGACCCAAATGAACCAATAATATTTCCCCATGAATATCGCCTGCTTATAACTGTATTGATATAAATAAAAAAAAACCGAAATTGAAAAAATTCTGTTTAATTTTTATTAATTTATTCATCAAAATTTGGAAGTTTAAGAAATCAAAATTGGTGGTAATTTTTAACAGAAAGAAGCTTTTATTTTATCATTTTTACTGTGGTTGAATTAATATTTCATGAAAAATATCCTTGATGTGGCAGTTTTTTCTGATGTTTCGGCTTTCAGTAGAAAAATCGTCTGCTATAATTTAATACATTTATGTCACTTTTTGATATGTTTGTGTTGACATCTTAATAAGCCAGTAACTGCCACTAAGCATTGGTGGTCACTTTTGTATTGTGGATAAGATATTCCGCTGCAAATTGGAAGATCGAAGTTCGATCCTTGGCGGAATTCAACTTACACATTGGCACAATTCCGCCAACATCTACGCCAAATGTTGTTGTGTCTTATGGCACTTTACAAGCCAGCTGACACTTATCTATTAGCGATTTAAGCAAAGTGAGTTCCCCTTGTTTTTTCAGTAGCATCAACTAGAATCAAGAATATAACTTTGCTACTTCAACTACGATATAATTAGATTAACCAACTAGGATATAACTTTGCTATTTCAAGCATCACAACCCTTTTTACGGGGCGACTTCATGCATTTCATTCACAGATCGTAGTTTAGACCTGAATCAGAAACGATCATCTCTGAATCAGACCCCTCTCCCACCCCAGCGGTATTAGTGTCGACAATGAGGACTTTGTGACCACGACAAATTTATACTTGCTCTAGCCATCACCCACACGGGACGGGGGGGGGACTTGAACTGGCGGGTTCGATCTCGCAACAAGAATCCAAAGACCTACGTACCAGGCTATCTCGACATACTTTAGCATATGTTAAATTAATCAGTGGAGGATTTTCAGTTAGGCAAATTAGATAGGGTCATTAGCAGTGAAAGGGGAGGGGATACTGATTGAAAAAATATTATCCTAGTTAAAATTATAACAAATTTTATTTCTATATAAAATAAAATATTAAGATCATATTAATATTTCGTTAAATATTATTAAGTTTCCAATGTTATTATCAATTTACACATTTTTCACCACGTTCACTTAATTACTGCACCATTTGCAAGTATTCAGCATCTATGTAAGTAAGAATGTGCAAAAAAGTAGAAAAGTAATACTTTAAAAATTGTAATTCAAATCTAACTTTTTTTTTATTATTTATGATCGGATGTCGCATCAGTAATATCAGAGCTTGGCTACGATTTGGCAACTTGGTGACGAATTTGGCGACCAAATAGAAATTGTTGGAAAAAGTTAAGTAATGAATTAATATTTGAAAAAAAAAAAAAAAAAAACTTGACATCAAGTGTCATTAACTACAAGTTTTTAAAAATTGTATTTGAATTAGAGTAGATGAATAAAAAGCATTTTATTGACGATTGAAAATTTGTACAAGATATATAAATACATATAGTGAGAGTGTGAACTAATAGTAGGAGCTGAATAAACGCATCCTAACAAAATTCCAAAAATCAATCACTGGGAGTGGTGGTTCTACAAAATTTCTCCCATATTTTCGAATAAAGAAGCATATTTTACCTTTCGCCGCATAAAGTTTGGACCTTGGAAAAGCTGTAAATGAGTTGCATGGCTTTTATATTTGGCCAGAATCAAGCATTTCTATTGAATCTGTCGAGTGATATTTTGGGATTTTTTGGCGATTAATATCTAATAATTAGCAATCTAGTATGCTGCCAAAAAAATTATAATTTCTGTTTCAGGTGAGTTTTTTTTCTAACCGATTAAAACCAAAATTAGACACTGAGCTAAAATTGTAATCACAAAACCATAACAAATATTTGAATAATCGTGTTTTCAGCTATCGCGTTTACATTCTTGGAGTATCAAATTTCATCTATCCAATTCTCTTCGTTCTGTAGCTAAATTCGTACACATCTTCGCAAACATACTTTTGACATTTTTCACATATATTATTCGTTTTGTTTTTGTTGTAAAGTCGTAAATGACAAAATTTTCGTTTGTTAGAATATGTTGTAATGCCATTGGTGGCATAATATGTTGTCGATTTCATATAAGAAATTTACTCGATTCAATAATCAAAGTCATTTGATTATTTTAAATTTTCCAAGTAGACAAAATGACTGCTTTTAGGCAATACAGGTATAACACATTTATATACCGAAAATGAAAGAGGGTGGGGGAGGCAACTACAATGATTAATAAACGCTTTTATATGTTGTACAAAAAGTCACAAAATTCTAAGAAGCTGTGTCATTATATACACAATTGTTTTTGCAACTGAAATTGAAAAGCAGTCAAACTGACTGTCTTAGGCAATTACTAGTGTTAAAATCTCGAGTTCGAATTCTTTTGATTACAACAATATATCTGTACTTCGCATGAGAGAAAGCAGAAATACTTGTATTAGGTCAAAATACGTTATTCATACATTATTGTTAAAAATGTGTTTGAATATAAAAGCAAATTGGCCAGCATGTGAAAAAATGGCCTCTTAATGTCTATTTCCTATGGCTAAAAAAAAAACGATCAACCAATGAAATCAACATGTTAGAGATCGTTGTATGCTATCTTGAACAATGTATTGTAGCAATACTAAAGTTTGGCGATCAATATTGTGCTGATAGTTAGAATTCAAATCACATCGAATGTTAATATTCCTAATTTGAATCTAGAAACATCTCTTGGATTCAACTTGATTAAATCGTGGAGATTATCATTGGCGAATTTCCAACTTGGGAGATTACACAGCTAGCTACCTAGGGCTTCAAACAGATTAATTTAGTAACTTTATTTTACTAGTTGCAAAATCAATAAATTCGTAAAAAAGAGAAATTCCATAAGTGATATAAATAATAGGATATTATTTCTTGGTGTTATTTATTGTCGGTTAAGTAGTGAGATTTCTACACATTTCATTAATTTTATTTAGAAACAAATTTTTTTCTTATAAAATCCAGCATCTGCTTCAATAATATTGTTAAAACAAATACTGAGAGGTCTATTGTCATAATAAAAAAATATCTTTTATTCAAAGTGGATTATAAAAATGTTAATTTAAAATATATAAATAACATGCTAAAAATGTACTGAAATAAGAGATCTAAGTGATAATTTTATTCAAAAGAGAAACTCGTAAAGTGCACTGCGTGGTGCAACAAAATATTAACCCTTTGCATTCAGAAAAGTAATTAGATGCAGAATATAAAACCTTATTTCAATTTTAAGAGTTTTTTTTTACTTATTTCAATTTTTTACAATTTTACCACCCTATCTTTTTCTTACAACACTATATACTGCATTATATATAATTATAAATATATGTATATAAGTTAAGGAAACTGTTTCAGTCAAGTTTCATTTGGCTACCATATAAATAATAAATGTTTAACATGTAGGCAATAAATTTTTTGGAAAATAGAGACCACCCTTCAACCACAATATTTTTCAAAGTTCTTTACTTTGTGCTCACTTTTTTAAAGAAAATATTTTAAGATATATGAAAAAAAAAAAATCTTGTGTACATTTGCTAAGTAAGCGCGACTGAAATAATATGTGTGACTTTAAAATATCGCTTTTTAAATAAACCCAACATTTATTTCTGTCGTAACGGGATATCTGTTCCATGGCCAAATGGAACAAATAAAAATAAATTTTTACAAATTACAAAACACCAACGCACTAAACAGCAAACCACGCCAAATTCTGAAACCAACCACAATATTTGAATGGAGCGTTTATTATTTTTTTTTTTTCTGAACGTGACTTCAAAAAAGTGAAGCTTCATTCACTAAAAGGAAGCTCGGCTTCCGGTACAGCGCTCTTGACACGTGGTTTCTTTCAATCCAAAGGACGTGCTTTTCTTTTTTTAATTCTTCCCCTAAGACATGCTAAGAATGCTTTTGAAACCGCAAGGTAGAAAATAGCATAAGAAGATCATGATCTCTAATCCGTTACCCTTTGAAAGATTCTAGCCTGATTTAATCCACAGAACCTTCAGATCTGACTGATGTATAAATTCGTTTTTAAGTAATCAAACTGTCAAGTTTACTCTTGTAACCCATTTGTATCATTAGCGTATATATACGCTCAATTTCCCCGGTCACTATCACTGGAGCGTATATATACGCTGCATCATATTATATGCTATGCATATAATATGATATATACTATGTTCATATTATATACTATATACCTATTTGCATCCCAAATTTTAAATATTACCACACTGAGCAAAATTACTCACAAATAATGCTCAAAAATATTTTTTTCTACTTTTATACAAATTTACACCTAAATATGAAATAAAAAAAATTCCGTGATATGAGCCTTTTTTTCATATGATGCAAATGGGTTTAAAACATGATCAAATATTCTGAATCAGTCTATTATTTTTTGGCAATTGAAAACAAATCTGGTTCAAATGTGGATGTTTTTAGATATTTTTAAACTTTATATACTACTATCCGCCTTTGGCGACCAGCTGATTCGCCATGAGTAATGCGTTCTAAAATTTCCAATTAAATCATATATTTTTTAGCCAAAATTTAAGAAATAGTTTAAGTTAAAAGATTCAGTTATTAGTAGTTAAAGAGTCGGTAACTTTATTCGGAAAAACTTTTTGAGTTTAATGCTCTAATAATTTATCGATTATGCTTCCAAAATATTAAAAATGTTTTTTTCGGTGATATTGCCAAAATGTTAAATATAGGTTTTTTTAAAGAAAGCGAAAAAGGGAAAAAATTGAATTAATGATACAGATATTGCAAACGATTATAGAAATATGCCATTAAGTCGGAATTTCAATGCATATCCTGTCTAAATTCAATCAGGTTTACTGTAAATAAAGATAATTTATGGAATTAATGATATAAATATTGCAAACGATTTCTTAGAATCATTTGCCTTGCATTTATTTTTATAGAAAATATCACATTTCATATTTATTATATTTTATCCGGTCACGTGCTGAAAGTTGTATTTCTTTAGATTTGATTTACGATGATAGTTGTTTTTTCATTTGAACTTCCGGCATTGTTTTATTTTATTTTATCCAGTCACGTGCTAAAAAAAACATGGTTAAAATATTTCTTTAAAAATTCGTTAAAAATAAAAGCCTGAGTTATACATTAAAACACTGATACCATTAGAAAGCTAATTTTTTTTATCTTTAAATTGATGTTAAAATCATGTTTGTCCGATAATAATTTCGGAAGTTATAGCGGAAAAACGTCGAAATTTCGCTTAAATTTTAGTTAATTCAAATTCTAATTAAAAATTCAAAAAAAGGGCTCCGAGGTGCACATTCCCGACATCCAAGGTATACATGTACCAAATTTGGTAGCTGTAGGTCCAACGGTCTGGCCTGTAGAGCGCCAACACACACACGCACACACGCACGCACGCACACACGCACGCACACACATTGAGCTTTATTATAAGTATAGATATAGATGTACAAACCAGCTGAAGTGGTTTGATCAAAAGTTTCTCGCATTTTCTCTAATAAAATTGTCCTAGAGAATGCCTTGTATAACATTACAGTATGATTGTTTCAAATTATTAATGTTTGGCATAAAGTTGACCTTTTTCTGGGTTGTGTGATCTTTGGCAAATGTTTCGGCCATAAGTCCTTAGAATGCGATTAATAGCAGGCGGAAATCCAATTTATGTTTTAGACCCGCTCTTCCCAACTAATTGAAACCAAAATTTGATGCAAAATTACATTTTTAGCCATAAAATCACATCAAAATTTGATATATTTCAGTCATTTCGTTTTTATTTGCATTTTCACGTTTCTGAAAGTACCGATCGACAGACAGTCAATATCTCGTTGTATTGGGCTCAAAATTCGATAGCTGTTGATAGCACTATTGATGTTAAATCTGAAAATTGAATTTTATCCATCTGTAGTGCATTTTGTAATTATGGGAACTTTTATTCGAACAGCTGAAGATACCGATTTCCTCTGAACAATAGCTATTATTGTGCACAAAATTTCACAATACGAATATGGTGTAAAGAACAGATATCAAATTTCATCAGTTTAGCTTAAGGTTTTTCAGTTACTACTGTAACAGATAGCCAGACATTTTTCAAAAATGTTTTTCATACACGGGGCAGTCTAAAACGTTTAGATTCTTAGAAATCTCGAATTCAGACAATAAGAAGATTACAATACTTTTCTCCCTATTTTTTTAATACAAGAAACTAAAAAGAAAAAAAAAACGTCAGTATTGAAATCATCCAAAATTCAAATTCGAGATTTGTACGCATATTCCAAGTTTTAGAACATTACATTTTTCGAAAAATATTTGTTTTCATGACTATGTACCAATTTTCATCCGTCTGGGTGAAGACATTTTTGTTTTCTCTTGCTCATAGACACGTATGATTCCAAAAACTCCACTCGAAGAAATCTGATACGGAGATTCATCAAAAATTCAGGTTCAAATATGTCAATAATTTGAATACTTTTATTTCGTATACGAGAAAATAAAAAAAATTTAAAAAAAAACAAGTAACGATTGAATTGATGTAAAGAAAATAAACTATATAAATGAAAATGAATATTAGTATGTCTTATGCCTTCCTAAACCGTTCATCTGATTGCGATGAAACTTGGTCAGCTTATTGCTTACACCTACGGGATGGTTATAAGGATAGTGCAATTATCTAAAATTAAATTTAAAAATTCAAATCTCAACCGCGTCTATTTATCAAAGATTAATCTTCAAATAACTCGCAGAGGCGACAATATATTCTGTAGAAATACTAAAACCAAATTAAAGGTTAATATTTTGTAGATATAGTACGCAAACATCATACAAATCATTCTCAGAGGTAACAACTTTATTACAGATAATGCGAGAAAGTCTTGAGGAGATCAACCCTGGAGATTTTAAATTTTAATTAAATTTTAATATTTTTCGCAGTAACTACTAAAAATATTGTAGTACAAATAATTTTACTCCATTTTAATTTTCAAAAATTATCTTTTCAACCATATTAACGATTTTATGGTATAAATATATTTTCTACGTTGAATTAATTTGAAAAAACATTTTAATCACATTTTCTAAAATTAAATTTAAGAATTCTGAATGAATACTAAACGAATCACGAGACACAATAAATAGTTACTTTCATTATCGTTCTGAAAGAACACCAAGTTTCACAATACTAAAAGAATACACATATCTAATATATAAAAATGAATATTTGTTTGTTCGTATTTTATGTACTGTCGTACCGCTCATCCTATTTCCATAAAACATTGCCAAATTATTAATTGATTGATTGCACTTAATATTTTTTTCGGCGGTAGCAACGTGCTGGATGCCAGCTAGTACAAAATGATTATAAAAATATGTTTTATCCTTTTTTTTCAATTTCTGTTCTGTAAGTTTTTTCATAGTTATTTTTATACCTACTTTTTAAATGAAGACTATTCTTTCTTCCGTGAAAAAAAAAACGTTTGTCTTCCTCAATCTCTTATTTACAGCTTTCCTAAATCTACCCTCTTTATCTAATAGGATAATATCCTTCACGTTAGACGGAACTTGTCACTGAGTAATCGGATTGTCAGTTTCGATCCTTTTCGTGAATTTATAAGCTTACTGAGCCAAAAGTTTCTACGTTGGACGACAAGCGAGATTTGGATTGACAGCAAACAACGAGATAGTTTGCTCGCATATGGAAAGGAATGCTTTATAAAAATAGTTTTTTTATTTGTATAACCAGGGGAGAGGGTAAATGCGAACAAATATATAATCGCTTGGTAATGCTTCGCGATTGTTGTCAGACTGCCTTTGAAATGTGAGGGTTTCCAGGTTTTCCAAGCGTCGACAGATTTACAAACGCTTTATTTATCTCTATTTTAGTGACAAACTACTCTTTAAGCATTTTTTTTTTCCTTTCTTGTCATTATCAGTTGACTTAGATTTTGCATAGTTTTATTTCAGAGTAAAAAATGAAACCACAAGGGAATTATTTTTTCAAATTCTGGAATCCTATTTTAGAGGTTTCGTATCACAGATTTATGCAAAAAAATTTGTTTTGACCTTATTCTTTATTTTTTTTTAAACTGCAGAGGAAAAAATTTCAAAAGGTGGCTTTTTTATCTTATTCGCATGTGGAACTTTCTCACTTTTTTTTTATTTCATTTTAAGTGAAATCCGCCACAATTCTTCGTTTTTCTTAACCTAAATACATAATGTATATAGCACAAAATAAAACTTTCAAGTTTTAATATGAAGCTAAGTTTTATTCTAGCTGAAGATTCTGTATTTTTTGGGGTGGAGGGAACAGCAATAAGTGTTCAGATAGTTTTTTTATTGTCCTTATTAGATGAACTATTTTTATACAATTTATTTTCTTGTTTCTATACCATTTTACAAAATGTAGTCTTCAGAATATTTTGGCGTACTAATATTATATATATCAAGGACTTCAAAATAAATAAATTTAGTTCAAATTCGTGGTTAAAATTAATCTATATCCCCCAGGATATTACAATATTTGTTTTTTTCTTCTATAATGTTTATAAGCGAATTAAACTCAAACCTTGTCATGAGAGTTTCCTATCTTTGCATTCCAGCAGGCCGAAAAAAAATTTTAAATACCAAAAAGGGTCAGATGCCAATTTTAATCATTCTTAAAAACAAATATTTACAAATATTACGCAAAATCAGACTTTTTGTTTATTTTAATAATAGAATATCAACATTTCTTACATGCATATCTCTACCAATGCTGATAAATTTCACCCATGAACACAATTTTGCCTTTCTCTTAAAAAAATGCCACTTATACAAAGTATCTTATAAATGGAACTATGAGCTGAATGTGCACATAATATTCATAACGCTTAATATATATTATCCTTATTCAGTTTAGGTTTTGCAGATGTATTTATATTCATTTATACATTTTTCACAAAATGTTTTTTAGATTCTGTACAAATATATTTGGTTTCTTTTCAGTATTTTTCATACATTGGGATCTTCTGATACAAATATAAAGTGCATAAACAGAACTTATCTCATTTAAATGATGCCTTGTTTCTATTGCGTCCTGAATAAATTTTCTAGAACTAACGTATAGATCCTAGTGGGTCAAGCTAAAATAAATAATCGGCAGGATAACTCTAAAAAGGTTTCCATAATTTTCTCTCGGCAGATTCAAAATGATCCACTCAACACGCTTATTCTTTAAGTCAATTTCTTGATTTGAATATTTTTATTGTTTTACTCTTCGATCAATAATTTTGATTCCAGGAACAATTTCAAATATTGTTCCCAGTATCGAAATTGTAATCGATTGTAATACCCAACAAATTGTAATTGTAATCGATT